>PVLC010020934.1:0-28586 GCA_004027655.1 Graphiurus murinus
AAAAAAAAAAAAAAAAAAAAAAAAGTACTATAATATAGTAAATACGTAAACTAGAAACAATCATTTATTTATTTATTTATTTTGCAGTACTGGGGATTGAACCCAGGGGCATTCTACCTCCTAGCTACACCCCCAGTCCTATTTTTTATTCTTTATTTTTTGAAACAGGGTCTCACTAAGTTGCAGATTGCCTCATTAAGTAGCTGGCCGCAAACCCAGATCCTCCGGTTTCAGCCTCCCAAGTACTGGGATTACAAGCGCGTGCACCACCACCACACCTGGCTTAGAAACCGTCATTTGTTATCATCATGAAATACTACATCTCGTGTGTGTGTGTGTGTGTGTGTGTGTGTGTGTGTGTGTGTGTGTGGTACTGGGGATTGAAGCATTGAAGCCAGGGGCATTGTATCTCTGGGCTATACCCCCAGAACCTTTAAAAAAATTTTTTTTGTTGTTTTGATAAAAGGTCTCCCTAGGCTGATGAGTCTCACTACTTGCTGAGGCTGTCTTCAAACCTGGATCCTCCCATCTCAGCCTCCCAAACACTGGGTTGACAAGCGTGTGCCACCACGCCCGGCTGTGCTATACTCCATATGCCTGGCAGTGCGGCAGTCTTGTTTACACCAGGAGTGACGTGGTGGCGCTCTGTGGCTTCAGGACGCCCATGAGGTCAAGCGGAAGGGAAGTTTTAGCTCCGCCATCATCTCACATGTGGGTCACTGTCAGCCAGAATGCATTATGTGGCACAGGACTATACACTGTTGCAAGACTTATTTAAAATAAATTAGTTAACTGTCCAACTTTAAAAATGAGAAAAAGAAGAGCAAATTAAATATAAATTATGCAGGCAGTAGGAAATAAAGATAAAAGTGGAAGCCAGGCATGGTGGCACATGCCTGTGGTCCCAGTACTTGGGAGGCTGAGACAGGAGGATCACAAATTTGAGGCCAGCCTCAGCAATTTAGCGAGACCTTGTTTCAAAATAAAAGTAAAATAGGGCTGGAGGTGTAGCTGGGAGGGAGAAAGCCTCTGGGTTCAACCTCTAGTACCCCCCCCCAAAAAAAGAAAAGAGTGGAAATCAATGAAATAGAAAACACTGAGGAAAAGCAAAAGAACAAAAAGGTATTTTTTGAAAGATTAATAAAGTTGATATTCAGCTGTGGTGGCACACACCTGTAATCCCAGTACTTGGTGAGACAGGAGGATCACAGGTTCAAAGCCAGCCTCAGCAACTTAGCAAGACCCTGTTCCAGAATTAATAATAAAAAGGGCTGGAGGTAGAATGCCCTTGGATTCAATCCCTGGTACCATGCACACACACAAGACATTTCACTTTTCAACAAAATGCACTGCAACAGCAAGATACTTTATGAGGGAGGGGGAAAAAAAAAAAAAAAAAGAATCTCAACCTCTACCTCTTACTATACCCAAAATGAATTCCACATGGATCAGAGAGCTAACACAAAAGCAAAAACTATAAAAACTCTAGAAACAAACACAGGAGAATGTTTTCACCAACTTGAAGTAGGCCAGTAATTCTTAGGCAAAATCCGTACAAGATAAATTTTTCAAGAAAATGAGAAGACAAGCCATAGATTGAAGAAAATATTTGCAAAAGACATCTCTAATGAAGAACTGTTATCCAAACTATACAAAAAAACTCTTATTTTTATTTATATATTTATTTATTTGCAGTACTGGGGATGGAACCCAGGGGCATTCTACCTCTGAGCTACACCCCCAGCCCTATTTTTTATTCTTTATTTTGAAACAGGGTCTCACTAAGTTGCGGAGGACCTCACTAAGTAGTTGAGGCTGGCTGCGAACCCGGATCCTCCGGTCTCAGCCTCCCAAGTACTGGGAAAATATCTGAAAGACATCTCATGGAAGAAGAAATACAGACAGCAAACAAACTCATGGAAAGAGGCTCAACAGCATACGTCCTTAAGGAATTGCAAATTAAAATAACAAAGAGATATCACCACATATCTACCTATGAGAATGTCAAAATACTAACACTAAATGTTAGGGAGAAGATGGAACAGCAGAAGCTCTCTTGCATTACCGGTGGGCGTGCAAAAGCAGTACAGCCATTTTGGAAGGCAGTTTGGCAATTTCTTTTTCTTTTAAGTAGTTTTATTGGTGCATTGTAATTATACATCTTATTGAATTTCCAAGTGATATAGTCAGAATACACATAGGACCTGGCGTGGCATCTTCTTACAAAACTAAACATACTCTTACCATACCACCCAGTAATTGTGCTCCTTGGTGGTTACCCAAAGGAGTTGAAATCTTATGTCCCTATGAAACCTTGCAAACAGATTTTTTTTTTTAATTTTTGGATTAAACCCAGGGGTGCTCTATCATTGAGCACATCCCTATCCCTTTTTACTTTTTATTTCGAAACAGCATCTTGCTAAGTTGAGTACATTGACCTAGAACTTGCAATCCTCCTGCTTCATCCTCCTGAGTTGCTGGGATTATAGGTGTGCACCACTGGGCCCAGCCTGCAAACAGATTATTTGTGTGTGTGTGTGTGTGTGTGTGTGTGTGTGTGTGTGTGTGTGTGTGTGTGGTACTGGGGATTGAACCATGGGGCATTCCACCCCCAGCCCTTTTTATTTTTTGGTTTTGAAACAGAACAGGGTCTCACTAGGTTGCCGAGAGTCTTGCTGTATTGCCTCATCTTGCAAACAGATATTTATAGCAGCTTTATTCAAAACTGCCAAAACTTGGAAGCAACCACGATGTCCTTCAGTACGTGAATGGAGAGATAAAGCATGCTACATCCACAGTGAGGAATATTACTCAGTGCTAAAAAGAGATGAGCAATCAAGCCACAAAAAGACCTTGAGTGCATCTTACCAAGTGGTAGAATCCAGTGTAAACATGCTACATACTGTATGATTCTAACTACATAACATCCTGCAAAAGGCAAAGCTATGGACACAGTAAAAAGACCCGTGGTTCCCGGGGTCAGGAAGGAGGGAGAGATGAGTAAGCAAAGCCCAGACTGTCTGCAGGGCAGTGAAATCATTCGGCATGATACTCTACTGGTGGATGCATGTCATCATTTACTTGCCCTAGGGAAACTGAGGCACGGAGTGGTCAGGTAGGGTTCTGAAGGTCACACAGCTAGACATCCACACAACCAAGATTGCAACCAAGCAGGTCCAATCACCAAGCATCCACAGGGACTCCTGCTCCTCCAGCCGGGGCCCAGGAGGCTCACCAAGCTTCCCGGAAGGTCTCTGTAAACAAGGCGACCCAGAGGCGGCAGCGTCTGCGCCTCCAGCCCGAGTTAACACCCGGCCGGCATTTCCTCTAATGCTGGGGTTGGAAGCGGAACCAGGTGGGCCCATGTGGTTTTGATCCGGCGCCCATTCAAGCGGGGCTTAAATGTTACGGCGGTGCGGTTTGCCCAGTTAAATAAGGAACTGTCAGTTTATGATGAATTTTTATTTTTAAGGGTTTCAAGTAAGCTGTAAACATTCGCTCCAAACTGAAATTCCCTTCACTGAGCACCTGGGAGGGGCAGAGCCAGAGAGCAGAGGAGGAGAGCTGGGGGTGGGGATGGGTGGGGGGGGGAAAGAGGCTGGAGCCCCCCAACTGGGGAGTGGTGGGGGCTCACTTCTAACCAGGGGCTCCAGCAAGGGGTGCGAGGCGTGGGTCCCCATGAGGGAGACCACTGCCTCCCCAAAGGAAGCAGGGCCGCTCACTCTTTGAAACCCCACTTAGCTGTTTCTTCTCACTTCTCAGCAAAGTGGGGTTCTAATGGGCATTGGGGAGTCACATCGGTTGAGAGCCGCTCGGGATTTATTGCTGGCGGAAGGAAGTAAGTCAGGGACCATGTGCGTGGTATGGATGTAATTTTTTTAATGCATATGTGGAAAAGGGGCTGATGTTGTTTTACAGGAATTTTTTAAAACATTTTTGAGTATTTAAAGTGTTTTTCTTTTTTCTTTTCCCTTTCTTCCTTCCTTCTTTCCTTTTTTTTTTGGTATGTGTGTGTGTGGGGATTGAACCCAGGAGGGTTACACCTCTGAACTATACTCTCAGTCCTATTTTTTATTTACTTATTTTTTATTTTGAAACAGGGTATTGGAGCCAAGCGTGGTGGTGCACACTTGTAATCCCAGTACTTGGGAGGGTGAGACAGGAGGATCACTGGTTCACAGCCAGCCTCAGCTACTTAGTGAAGTTCTCCGCAACTTAGTGAGACCACGTTTCAAAATAAAGAATAAAAAATAGGACTGAGGGTGTAGCTTGAAGGTAGAATGCCCTTGAGTTCAATCCCCAGTACCAAAAAAAAAGAGAGACAGACAGGGTCCCTGAATAGCAAACATGTATGGCGTGTGTGTGTGTGTGTGGGGGCACTGGGGATTGAACCCAGTAGTGCTCTACCTCTGAGTTACACTCCCAGGCCCATTTTGTTATATTATGAAACAGGGTCTCGCTGGTCTTGAACCTGCGATCCTCCTGTCTCAGCCTCCCAAGTCCTGGGATTACAGGTAAGCACCACTGCACCCAGCTGTGGCTTTTCTAATCATAATAAAAAGTTGTTGATAAATTTTAAAAAGTATACAAAAAATGAACAACACATTTTCAGTGATCACTTATGTTGCTTTCATATTGCACCAGACTCCTGCAACTCCACTAAGTGTCCTGTCCCATTTAATCTTCAGCTCGCCCCCTGTCACGATGTAATGGTTTGGATAGAGAACGTCCCTCAAGACCTCATTGGAGCCATAGGCAGCCATGTTGGAGGCGGGGCTTAGTTGAGGAGGGGCCCTGGGGGCGTGGCCTTGAGGATTATATATGCTCCTTCTTCCCTATCTCTGGCTTCGGGCCTCCCTGATGTGAGAGCAGAACTTAGCTCTCTCCCTCTCTCTGATTCCTGCCACCCTGCCCTGAGCCCTGCAGACCCTGCCTGACATGAATCTCTGAAATCTCCAAAAAGTGTGAGCAAATAAATATTCTTTCCTCTGAATTGTGTGGTCAGTTGTTGTGGATTACAGCAATGAGAATTATTGACCGAAAGAGCTGGTTACTCCTTTTTAATACTAGTTTTACCAGCGAGAAACCGGCATTTAGGGGAGGAAAGTTACTTGCCCAGAGATAAACAGCTGGGAAGTTTATTGGTTTGCTAGGGCTGCCATAACTAAATACTATAGGTCAGGTGGCTTAAACAGCAAAAATGTTATGTCTCACCATCCTGGAGACTGCAAGTCCAAGATCAAGGTGCCATGGGGTTGGTTTCTCCCCAGCTCTTCCCTCTGGCTTGCAGGTGACTGCCTCTGCAATGGGACTCCACTCTGCGATAGGTCTCCACTCCGCGTGGAGCCATACCCACTCAAATAAGATGGACACGTCCCAGCCTGGCTCTGCTCCAGGGGTTGTTCCCTTCTCAGAAACGCTTTTCCTGCAGAGCTGCAAACAACAAAAGGGATGCCATGTTACACATCCTCAAAGCTAGAGGGCGCGGGAGAGAGATAGCAGCCATCCGCTCACAACTGGACTCTGATTGGCTGGAGGTTCCTCACGTATCCATCCCTGAGCCAATCACCGAAGGGAGGAGAGGTGTAAGGCAGGTGCTCAGTGGTTCAGTCCCTGAGTCTAGCCATGTAAGCTGAGAGTAGGAGAGGAAGGGTCTCCTATAGGAACAGGGATCCAGGCGGAAGGTAGAGAACTGTCAGGCAGCCGGAAGTCCAGGTGTCCACTACAGGTGCTACTTCTTTTGGTACTGGGGATTGAACCCAGGGGCATTCTACCTCCAAGCTGCACCCTTAGCCCTATTTTTTATTCTTTAATTTGAATCAGGGCCTCACTAAGTAGCAGAGGCTGGCCGTGAACTCACAGTCCTCCTATCTCAGCCTCCCAAGTACTGGGATTACAAGCTTGCGCCACCACGCCTGGCTACACGTGCTACTTCTATCTCACAGAGGAGAAAACCAGTGCACACCTGCAATCCCAGTACTTGGGAGGCTGAAAAAGAAGGATCGAAGGTTCCAGACCAGTTTCAGCAACTTAGCGAGGCTCTCAGCAACCTCCCTGCCTTGCACTGGGAAGCCAGGTGCCAGGATTTGAGAGAAGGGCTAGAGGCCGAGTCATTTGGGGAAATCGCTGAAGGTGCTGGGGCTGGGGGCCCAAGGTCACCCCCAGCATCTGAACGGCTTCCCAGGGAAACTCTTATAGTTGCCAAGGGGAGAGGGAGGCCAACGAGACAGACAAGGATAGCAAGGGCTTCTCAGAGTCGAGGGGACAGGAGGGGACGGGGACCAAGGGGAGAAAGAGGAACATGGAAGGGGGTAGGAGCAGGGCAGGGCAGGCAGGGCGGCGCCCATGGCTGCCCCTGAGCTTTCCCCAGTGCATCAACTCCCTTCCCAGACAGTGACCTCACCAAGCCAGAGGCAAAGCCCAGCCCAGGCGGGAATGGCCTTCTGGGGATCCAAATCCCAGCCCCAGGAAGCCCCAGGGGCACGAAAGCAGAGCGGTGAGCCCACTCCTTGATCAGAGTTAGAACCCTTCTCCGACACTCCCTGGCAGGAAGTCGCTTCATTTCTCTGATTCCTCAGCCCCCCATGGGGGTCATTGCAACCGCCCGGAGGGAAGGCGGCCCAGCATCCTAGCCCGCTGGCCCAGTGTAGCTGTGCCCGTGAGACCCTCGGGCTCCTCCTCTGGCTTCAGGCCCTGCACAGCGCCCTGTCTACTCGGCAAGAGCTTCCAGGTGCCACAGTGGGAGATCTGGGGCCAGGCCCCGCACTGGGCTGGGCTGCTCTTCCTCCTGGGCGCCTGGTGCCCGAAACACATGTATCCCTCACTCCAGCTGCAGGGACCCAGCAGCTGATTTAGGAGCGTGCTCAGAGCCCAGAATGTAAACCATTTCTCACCAGGAATGTGTAAACAACCCATAAAGCAAAGGATTTGGGGCCTGGTCACATGGCCCGGCAGCCCATAAAACCAAAGCATTGATCTCAGCTCTGCAGCAAGCCTGTAAGCCCAGGAATGATGGAGGGACTGTGTCTTGGAAACCTGTAATCTCCCGCCATACATCTGAGCTGGCATGTTTGAAGTCCTGGGATGAGTTATTTACATCATTTTTTCACAACGTGTTCTGAAAGGGCATTAGCCCAAACTCCTGGCAAGGAGGCCGGCAGGGGTCTGTCCACTTAAAAAAAAAAATTCAGGGAGGGCAGGGATACTTGGGGGTCCTTATAGCAAGTCACTCGTGAGCTGGGTAGCAGAATAATGAAAGCCAGATTGTCAGGCCCAGACTCCCCCAACCCCCGGCTACTCAAGGACCATAGTCCTGGCTTCTGTCGTACCTGTTGTCACCTGCCTAACGCTTTTTAAAGTCATTACTGTTTACAAAGCTTCATTCTGAACAACATCTATGAAATCACACGTTTGTTATCATGGTTTTTCATTTCCTCTTATACATTAAAATCTAGGAATCAAGCCGGGCATGGTGGCACACGTTTGTAATCCCAGCATTCGGGAGGCTGAGACAGGAGGATCCGGGTTCGAGGCCAGCCTCAGCTACCTAGTGAGGCACTCTGCAACTTAGTGAGACTCGGTTTCAAAATAAAGAATAAAAAATAGGGCTGGTGGTGTAGCTCGGAAGTAGAATGCCCCTGAGTTCAATCCCCAGTACTGCAAAAAAAAAAAAAAAAAAAAAAAAAAAAAAAAAAAAAAAAAAAAAAAAAAAATCTAGGAATCACTTAAAATAGCAGGTGTTCATGTCTACCTAGTAAAAATTGCCTGGTATATCACTATTGGGGCCACGCCTTGGGGAATGCTGACATGGCCAGACGCCTTCCTCGTACAAACTGGGAAACCGAGGCCCACAGAGGAAGGGTCTCACCCCAGGTCATTCTGTTGTTTGGGGCAGATGGGGAGCAGAAGGGATTGATAACCTCAGTTACCTGTTAGTTGAGGATTTACTTTCCACTCAGCACTTCTCTGAAGTTCCTTGTGTATATTTCTTGATTCTCTTAACAGCAACAAGATAGTGTCTGTAGGTGTTGTGGCATAGACGAGGGAACTGAATCCTAGAAAGGTTAAGTGATGTGGCCAAGGTCACACAGCTAGCCAAGGGCTGAACCAGCCCTTTTTAATTTTTTTTTTCTATTTTCCTTTTTTGGTACTGTGGATTGAACTCAGGGGCATTCTACCTTTGAGCTACACCCCAGCCCTATTTTATTTTTGAAACAGGGTCTCGCTAGGTTACGGTCTCACTACTTGCTTAGGCTGTCCTTGAACCTGCGATCCTCTTGTCTCAGCTTCCCAAGTACTGAGATTACAAGTATGCACCACCACGTCCGGCTTGAACCAGCCTTCTAGCTTAAGTCTACTTAGTCTGGTTCTTAATCATCCAAGGGAAACAGAAAGAGAGAGCAAAGAAGGAATGAAATATTTATCAAATGCTAGCAACTTTATTTATTTGTGTGTGTGTGTGTGTGTGTGTGTGTGTGTGTGTGTGTGTGTGTGTGTGTTTTACTGGAGATTGAACCCAGAGGCATTTATTCTACCTCTGAGCTGCACCCCCAGCCCTTTGTATTTTTTATTTTGAAACAAGGTCTCACGAAGTTGCTGAGGGCCTCGATAACTGTTGAGGCTGACCTTGAACCTGCAATCCTTCTGTCTCAGCCTCCCAAGTACTGGGATTACAGTGTGTGCCACCACGCCTGGTTTTAACACACATTTCTGAGAACCAAGTGAGAGAAGGCACCTGCCGGCTCCTGGCAGGAAGGCTGCAGAGGCCCCTGCCCTCAAGCTACCCCTCCCAGGGCAGGGGCCTGCTCACAGCCTGGGGTGTGGGTAGGCGCTGCCCGGAAGGCTCTGGGGCGCGCAGGAAAACATAACCAATTCCAGCCGGCAGGAGCCAGGGAGCAGGAAGGCAGGCTTGCATTTGATCCTTTAAAAATGGGAAGAATTTCCTTTAAGACAAACAAACTGCCCACATCTGTGTGTCCAGATTCCAACCACTCTTCCACAGCCTCGTCCTCCCCGACTCTGCAGGAGCAAAGGAAGTGCCCCCATCATCTCTGGAAACCCCAGCGTCTCCATCCACCCTCTCCTGGGGCGCCCATGCCTACTATGTGCTAGTTTTGATTTGGGGGGCTCTTTTTCCCACCTCTTTAAAAATTTTGTTGTATTGGGGATTGAATCAGGGGCATTCTACCTCTGAGCTACACCCCCAGCCCTGTTTAATTGTTTATTTTGAAACTCGGCTAAGTTGCTGAGGGCCTTGCTAAGTTGCTGAAGGCTGGCCTCAAACCTGCGATCCTCCTGTCTCAGCCTCCCAAGTACTGGGATTACAGGCATGCGCCACCACGCCCAGCTTCCGCCTGGGGGTTTGAAAGAGCTTTCTGAGAGCCTTTCTGGCACGGTGGCCACTCAATGACTGCGCTGATCTGAATGGAAAGGTGTTATTTTGTGGCAAAGGGTCCGGGGGACCCAGCCAAACCTGCGCCCTTGCCCGGCCCCCCAGGCCCCGGCCTCACACACAGAACACGTGGTGTCTGGGTTACCGGGAGCCCTCGCCAGGCAGGATGGCCTTTGGGTTACCTGGGGGTGACGGCAGGGAGGTGCTTGCTTTGCTGGGTGTCACCTGTGGCACCTCCGAGCATCCTCAGAACACCACGAAATAGGGGCGTCCCTTCACTTGATTGACAGATATGGAACCCAGGAGTTCAAGAGTTCAAGGTCACCCCCTAGTGACCTGGGAATGGTCCTGGATGCTACTCTTCCTCTCGCCACCCCACGCCACCCCGCTGCCTGTCCCAGCCATTGATCTGTGTCAGTTCCTCAAAATCGTCCCTTTCCACGCCACCCCCTGGCCCAGGCTACCATCTCCTCTTGTCTGTGTGAAGCCACAGCCTGGCAAATGGTCCCTCCCGCCCCCGTGACCACTCTGACCCCTGCCAGTCTCTCCTCAATACCGTGGATGCCAACTCTTCGGTTTACAATCTTTCAACCTTGGGAGGCTGAGACAGGAGGATCGCAGGTTGGAGGACAGCCTCAGCAAATTAGCGAGACTTTCGGCAACCTTGTGAGACCCTGTTTCAAAATAAAATAAAATAAATAATGTAGGGATGTAGTTCACAAGTAGAATGCCCCTGGGTTCAATCCCCAGTACCATACACACATAAAATCTCCTGACATCTACCTACAATACATGTGTTCTCACACACACACACACACACACACACACACACATACACACACACGTATATAATTTTGCACAAATGCCTGAAAATGACTCTGGTCAGTACTTTTCTCTCTCTCTTCAACCCTCTTTCTCCATGTCCTCTTCTCAGTGTACGCCAGGCCAACAGCCCAGCATGTCCTACTGTGTTACAGGTTTTCACTCAGTCCCAAGCACATCTTTCCTTTTATGAATATATATATATATTTTTTTGCAGTACTGGGGATTGAACTCAGGGGTATTCTACCTCTGAGCTACACCCCAGCCCTATTTTTTATTCTTTATTTTGAAACCAGGTCTTACTAAGTTGCGGAGTACCTCACTAGATAGCTAAGGCTGGCCTAGAACCCAGATCCTCCGGTCTCAGCCTCCCGAATGCTGGGATTACAAGCGTGCACCGCCATGCCTGGCTCCTTTTATGAATAATTTTTATCAGTGCATTGCAACTACACATCATAGTGAGGTTCACTGTGACACAAACACACCAGCGCACAGCTCTTGGAGAAGCGGGTAATTCTATTCACACTTATGCATACAAACTTTGCCATGATTTCCTTCTTTCCTTCCTTCCTTCCTTCCTTCCTTCCTTCCTTCCTTCCTTCCTTCCTTCCTTCCTTCCTTCCTTCGACTGTTGTCCCAGTCAGCTTTCTGTTACTGTGACAAAACACATGAGATAAACTTATAAGGAGGAAAGGTTTCTTTTGGCTCCTGGCTTCAGAGCATTTAGCCCCTGTCTGCTTGGCTCTGCTGCTTCAGGCGGTGGAGGTGACCCAGTGTATCGGTGGGAGCTCACTGGGTGAAGAGGTCTGTTTACCTTGCGGCAGGGGGGAAGTAAGACACTACAGGCTGTGTCTCCCTCGCCGGCCCCTGCAGATCTGTGCCCTGTGTCTCGAACTCCATGGAGTCCTCGGCTTCCGGCTGGGTTTGGCCCCTGGGATGCCTGACAGGAGATCATCAGGCAAGAAGAAAGAGAGGCCAAGTATTTATTCCCAAGCCGGGTATTTACTCCCAAGCGCACCACCCCTGAGCTACACCCTCAGCCCCAGGTGTGTTCTCATAAAACTCTATTTGCAGAACTCGGCAGCAGGAATTCCACTCCTAGGCATCTACTCAAATGAGAATCTAAGCCCAGGCTGGGCGTGGTGGCACGTGCCTGAGGTCCTAGTACTTGGGAGGCTGAGATGAGAGGATTCTAGGTTTAAGGCCAACATTCGGTAACTTAGAGAGACAATTTTAAACCAAGAAGTAAAACAAGGCAGGGGTGTAGCTCAGAGATAGAATAGCTCCGAGTTCAATCCCCAATAACTAACACTCTCTCTCTCTCTCTCTCTCTCTCTCTCTCTCTCTCTCTCTATATATATATATATATATATATATATATATATACATACATAATATGTGGTTTTATATTTTTAAATTTTTATTTATTTTTGTGGTACTAGGGATTGAACCCAGGAACATTCTACCTCTGAGCTACACCCCCAGTCCTATTTTGTATTCTTTACTTTAAAACAGGGTCTCACTGAATTGCAGAGGGTGTCACTAAGTAGCTGAGGCTGGCCGTGAACCCAGATCCTCCTGTCTCAGTCTCCCAAATACTGTAATTACAAACGTGTGCCACCACACCCAGCTATATATGTGGCTTTATATATATGTGTATACATAGTTTTATATGTATATATGTAGTTTATATATGTAATATATATACACACACTACGCACTATATATGTAATTTTATATATACTATATATGTAGTTTTATATATATGTAGTTTATATATGTAATATATATATACACACATATACGTACACACACACATATATGTATATAAACACATAAAACATGTATACAACTGTTTATGGTAGCACTAACCGTAATAGCCTCCAAGTGGAAACAACCCAAATGTTTATCAACTGCTAAATGGACAGAGAACTGTGGTATATCCATACAATGGAATGTTACACAGCCACGAAAAGGATTGAAGCACAGATGCGTGTCACAGCAGGGATGAACCGTGAAAATAGCATGCTACGTAGGAAGGAGCCACTTACAAAAGGTCACATTATATGGTTCCATTTATATGACATGTCCACAATAGGCAAACCTACGGACACAGAAAATGTAGTGTTTGCTGAAGGCTGAGGAGGACAGGGAACAGAGTCTGAGAGCTCATAGGTAAAGGATGAAAATGTTTCAAAATTGACTTTGGTGATGGTTGCACGTATCCATGCAGATCCTAAAAATCATGCAATTGTTACTTTAAATGGGTGAATTATATGGTATGCGAATTATATTTCAATAAAGCTGTTATTTAAAAAAAAAAAAGTGAACCAGCTGGATTAGGATCATGGACAGTCATTTGCTGGCCCCTGTCTGACATTGTAAATGTGGCTTCTTAGAATCTCTTACATTGTTTAGTGTTATTTACTTACTTACTTATTGTACTGAGGACTGAACCCAGGGGTGCTCTACCCCTGGGTTACATCCCTGGCCCTCTTTATTTTTCATTTATTTTATTTAAAAAAATTTTTTTTTTTGAGACAGGCGTGGTGACGCACACTTGTAATCCCAGCATTCAGGAGGCTGAGACCGGAGGATCCGAGTTCGAGGCCAGCCTCAGCTACCTAGTGAGGCACTCCGCAACTTAGTGAGACCCGGTTTCAAAATAGAGAATAAAAAATAGGGCTGAGGGTATAGCTCGGAGGTAGAATGCCCCTGAGTTCAATCCCCAGTACCGAAAAAAAACAATTTTTTTTGCAGTACTGAGTATTGAACCCAGGGGTATTCTACCTCCAAGCTACACCCCCAGTCCTTCTTATTTATTAATTTATTTTTCATTCATACTGGGGATTGAACTCAGGGGCATTCTACCTCTGAGCTCCACCCCCAGCCCTATTTTTTACTCTTTATTTTGAAACAGGGTCTCACTAAGTTGCGGAGGGCCTCACTAAGTGGCTGAGGCTGGCCGCAAACCTGGATCCTTCAGTCTCAGCCTCCCAAGTACTGAGATTATAAGCATGTGCCACCAAGCCCGACATGTTTTGTTTTGAAACCGGGTCTGGTCAGGTTGCTGAGAGTCTCACTACTTGCTGAGACTGTCCTTGAACCTGTGATCCTCCTGTCTCAGCTTCCCAAGTACTGGGAATACAGGTGTGTGCTACCATGCCTGACTTCCTTTTTACTTTTTATTTTGAGACAGGGTCTTGCTAAGTTGCCTAGGCTGACCACCAATTTAGGATCCTCCTGCCTCAGCTTCCGGAGTTACTGAGATTACAGGCATGCACCACCAGACCAGCATCTTTCATATACTTTAGTTCTCACATACATACATATATAGTTTGTTTGTGGTACTGGGGATTGAACCTAGGGTCATTACCTGCAAGCTACATCCCTAGCACTATTTTTTTTTTTTTTTTTTGGTGGTACTGGGGATTAAGCCCAGGGGCATTTTACCTCTGAGCTACATCCCTAGTCCTACTTTTTATTCTTTATTTTTTTTTTTTGAAACAGGATCTCACTAAGTTGCAGAGAGCCTCACTAAGTAGCTGAGGCTGGCCACGAACCCAGATTCTCTGGTCTCAGCCTCCCACGTACTGGCATTACAAGGGTACGCCACCACACTCGACTTTTTATTCTTTATTTTGAAACAGGGTCTCACTAAATTGCAGAGGGCCTCACTAAATACCTGAGGCTGGCCGCAAACACGTATCTTCCAGTCTCAGCCTCCCACGTACTGGGATTACAAGCCTTACCTTTATATTTTGATCTACTCAAAATTTAGTATTTTATGGTTTAAAATGAGGGCTCATTTTCTTTGGTCTAGAAGGCTACAGTACTGGGCTTGTGAACTATACCACCATTTGCCCGCCACGGCAGTATGTCTTTTGCCACATACTAACATCTCTCTCTAGGGATCCGGTTCCGGGGTATTTTATTTATCCTTGGCCATGGTCTGTTTGTCCAGGTCTGTCAGTGCCGCAGCGATCTCATTTTTAGCAGCTTTCTGGTGTGTCCTGGCTTCTGTAAAGGAAGTTTCTCTCCCATACTTGACTTGCAGCCAGTGAGCTTATCAAAGTGGATATGTTCCCTGCCTAAAAGCCTTTAATGGATGCCCCTCGCGCTTACAAATCCTAACAGGCTTTGAGCCCCGTGCGTGGCCCTGCCTGCTCTCCAGCTTCCCTTGACCGGGAACAGCTCTCCTGGGACTCAGCTTCAGCCACATAAGGCTATTCCAGGGCTCCTTCTCCCGGTGCCCCAGGACCTTTGCACTGGCTGTTATGTCTGCCTGGGATGCTTTCCCTTCCCCCTTTGCTGCCCAGTTAGCACCTCCTCCTCCTTCAGCCTCAACCTGACCATTATTCTTGGGGGAATTCTATATGGACCTTCTAACTATAAATAAAATTTGCATTTTTTTTTTTTTTGTGGTACTGGGGATTGAACTCAGGCGCACTCTACCTCCGAGCCCTATTTTTTATTCTTTATTTTGAAACTGAGTCTCACTAAGTTGTGGAGTGCCTCACTAGGTAGCTGAGGCTGGCCACGAACCCGGATCCTCCGGTCTCAGCCTCCCGAATGCTGGGATTACAAGCGTGCGCCACCACGCCCAACGCATTGCTTCTTTTTGTCTAAGAGAAGTTTAAGCAGATGCGCCCCTCCTGGAGTTGGGATGACCTGGCTGGGAACTCTAACCATCACGATTCGGAGGTCTTGGGAGCCCCGGTCCACGAAGATTGCGTCTGCTCAGACAATGAATATCCACTCGGTGACACAAGGTGCCGAGCACCTGGCCAGGTCTGGCCACATCGGGGTGGCGGCAGGAGCCCTCTTGGGGACCGTGGCAGGTGATGGACATCTGTCACCTGTGTGGAGGTCATTGTGTGTCTGTGTCCGTCCAGGCAAGCTTATGAGATGGGATACACACGTCAGCACTCTGCCCCGATTCCCTGGACACCCACCAAGGCCCTGCCCTCCCGGCCCAGCCCGGGGACCCAGGTGACAGTCCCGGCCCAGGTCAGGCCCAAGCTGCAGTGTGAGAGAGACAAGGGGGCCGCCAGAGAGGGCGCCAGTGTCCCTCCAATATCTCCTGGAGGCCGGCAGGCAGAGGGGCCCTCAGGAGTCCTCGCCAGGCACCAGCCCCCCGGGCCAGAGTTCCAGGGTGCTCCTGTTGCCCCCCCTCCTTCCACCAGTGGGAAGTGGGCCTTGAAGGGGCCCGGGGCACAGAGCGTGTAAGCGGCAAGGCAGGGCTTGGGACTGTCCCCTGCCCCGCTGCAGCTCCCCAGCACAGCTTGAAATGAGGAGAAACAAGAGCTTCGAAATGACACGCCCTGAAAACCAAGGTGTGCTGGGCACCATCCTAAGCTCTCTCTCTTTCTCTCTCTCTCTTTCTCTTTTCTTCCTTTCCCTTTCCCTCCCTCTCCTTCCTTCCTTCCTTCCTTCCTTCCTTCCTTCCTTCCTTCCTTCCTTCCTTCCTTCCTTCCTCCCTTTTCTTGTACTGAGGATTACACCTAGCGGTGTTTTCTACCTCCAAGCTACAAAGCTACACCCCCAGCCCTATTATTATTATTATTATTATTATTATTATTATTATTATTATTATTATTATTATTTTGAAACAGGGTCTCACTAGGTTGCTGAGAGTCTCACTACTTCCTGGAGCTGTCCTCAATTCTGAGATCCTTCTGTCTCAGTCTCCCAAGTACTGGGATTACAGGTGTGTGCCACCATACCCAGCTCTTTTAAGCACTTTACTTTTTTTTTTTTTTGCGGTACTGGGGATTGAACCCAGGGGCATTCTACCTCTGAGCTACACCCCCAGTCCTATTTTTTATTCTTTATTTTGAAGCAGGGGCTCACTAAATTGTGGAGGGGCTCACTAAGTAGCTGAGGCTGGCCGAGAACCTTGGATCCTCTGGTCTCAGCTTCCCAAGTACTGGGATTACAGGTGTGCACCACCACACCCAGCTAAGCACTTTAAACAAATCGTGACATTTAGTCTCTAATCAACTGTGAGGCCCAGATGACTTCATTTTCCAGATGAAGGAATTGAGGCACAGAGAGGTTAACTAACGTGACCAGGGTCACACAGCTAGCAAGTGGCTTTGTGACCAACACACTGTGTCTCTACATGAAGCAGAGAAGAGATGAGAGGTCCACTGACAGAAAGACACTTTTCGCCACCTGACTGTGAGCCGAGAACCTCCAGCGCCCTCCTGCCACGCCATGGCAAGTTCTGGAAGCCTACCTAGGGTGCCTCTCAGTCCTGTCTGTCAGCTCACAAATGCGACTGAATTAGAGGTGGGATTCCTTGCTTGAAATCCCACCTTTGTCCCCAGGTCCCTTGTCATTTTACAGGGGGAAACCTGGGGCCCGGAAGGACCCGCCACTCCCTCGGGGCACACAGCCAGCAGCTAAGTGACCCAGGTGCCACTTACACCAGGTGCCTCTGACCTGCACCCCCGCATCTCAAAACCCTAAGCACGGGCGCTGCTCCGCTGGACAGAGGGGGCACAGAGGCAGCTCGCCTGAGAGCACAGCCCCGGTGACTGTGCGAGCCAGCACTCGGAAAACCCCTGTGCACCGACTCCCTGCCCCCGGGCCTCTCTTCCTTCCGGAATATTCCAGAAAGACTGCTCAGGGTCTTGGTTACCTGTGGTCAGTCAGCAAGGCAGCGTCTCTAGGGTACTACCCCGTGGAAGTTGTTTTTATTCCACTGATCGCTCCCACAAAGGCAGAGCCCTCTTACAGATGGGGAAGGGACTTACCCAGAGCTTTGAGCCTGGATCCCGGCTCCGAGCCCCCCAGGAGGCCTGGGCTGTGGCCTCCGGCCTCGGCCTCCAGCGAGCTGACTCTATCACCCTGCTGAGGTCATCGGCTTATCAGCTAATTGCCACCCAGAGGTATAACCCTGCCCTTAGCTGGATCCTGCAGGCATGGGTTCTGGGAGAGGGGACTTGTTATTGTCCAAATGAAAGGCCAGAGGCAGAGGCCTGGGGAGGGGTGACTTTACACCCTTCCTCCCCACTCCACCCAGATGTTTTCTCAAATAGGGACGCCTCTGGGGCCTTCCCCAGCAGGACTGAAGATCTGTCTCAATTCCTTTTTATTTTTATTTTTTGTTGTACTGGAGATTGAACCCGGGGGGCATTCTATCTCTGAGCTACTCCGCCAGTCCTATTTTCTTTTTTTAATTTTATTTGGAAACAGGGTCTCGCTAGGTTGCTGAGAGTCTCACTACTTGCTGAGGCTGTCCTCGAACCTGTGATCCTCCTGTCTCAGCCTCCCAAATTCTGGGATTACAGGTGTGCGCCACCACGGGCCCTGGCTTCTCTGCTGCTTTTGCACCGTTGGAGGGACACACTGTCCTGTTAACCAAAACCGCGCCGGGCCAATCCGGTTCTTAGAAATAGGTAAAGGAGATCTGAAATCAACGCAGGCGGGGCTGTTTCCCAGGGAGTCGGTCACTGATGGTACGGATAAAGGTTGTGCAACAGGGCTGGGGAACGTCAGCAAGGGTCCCCAGCCTGGCTGGGTCAAGCCCTAGAGGGCTGGAGTTGGGACATACGTGAAGGTGGCAGAAAGCTGCGTGTCGGAAGGAGGGAGTGAGGGTTAGGAGGCGATAGTGACAGGTGTCAGCGTTCCGTGTGACTAGTGTTCCAGATGCAGCATGCATTCTAACCAGGACCTGGCCCTCTCCGAGCGCCCCTCACACCTCTGCCACCCTAGACCTGGCCCTGGGGCTGGTTACTTTCGCTTTCTGAGCTCCGGTTCCATCGTGGGTGTGACCGGGAGGGGGATGACAGTCACTAGCTGGGAAGGTTGTCAGTATTAGACCCAAAGAGGCTGTGACAGTGCTCTGAGCAGTACTGGCTCACAGGAACCACTTTGCAGCGTGTGGCTAGCACCTTTTTTTTTTTTCTTTTTTTAAACTGGGAATTGAGCACAGGGGCATTCTACCTCTGAGCTACACTAGCTCAATTTTATTTATTTTTTATTTGGAAACAGGTTCTCGCTAAGTTGCTGAGGCTGGCCTCGATCCTGCGATCCTCCTGTCTCAGCCTCCAAAGTACTGGGATGACAGGTGTGCGCCTGCTTGGCCCTGGTTTTCCACGGGGGAAGGTGCTGTGCTTTGTGCTGGGGTTAGGGTTGGGCGAGCCACACCCAGGCCTCAGCCATGCTGCTTACAGCGGAGTCAGGAAGATGTGGGGATTTAACTGTGGCCTGAGATAATGGCTGGGAGGGGGCGCCAGGGAACCTTACCAGCGAGACCGAGAAGCGGGGTGAGAAAAAGACAAATTCCTTGTCCTCGAAGATGGTCACTTCCAACCAACCAAGACATATTCTTGCTCTGAGCATGACCAAAGAGAAGATGGTACCCTGTATCTCACTGATTTATTTAACATTCAAAACAGCTTTGCTAGCTTTTTTTTTTTTTTTTTTTTTTTTTTTTTTTTTTTTTTTTTTTTTGTGGTACTGGGGATTGAACCCAGAGGCATTCTACCTCTGAGCTACACCCCCCAGCCCTATTCTATGTTTTTATTTTGAAACAGGGTCTCATGGGTTGCTGAGAGTCTCACGACTTGCTGAGGCTGGCCCTGAACCTGCGATCCTCCTGTCTCAGCCTAAGTACTGGGATTACTGGCGTGTACCACCACGCCCCGCTGACTCCGTTTCCAAATAAAAAATAAGCCAGGCGTGGTGGTGCAGGCCTGTAATCTCAGTATTTGGGAGGCTGAGACAGGAAGATAGCAAGTTTGCAGTCAGCCTGAAGAATTTAGCAGGAGCCGGGCGTGGTGGCGCAGGCTTGTAATCCCAGCATTCGGAAGGCTGAGACCGGAGGATCGGGTTCTCGGCCAGCCTCAGTTACTTAGTGAGGCCCTCTGCAACTTAGTGAGACCTTGTTTCAAAATAAAGAATAAAAATAGGAGCCGGGCGTGGTGGCGCACGCTTGTAATCCCAGCATTCGGGAGGCTGAGACCGGAGGATCCGGGTTCGCGGCCAGCCTCAGCTACCTAGTGAGGCAATCTGCAACTTAGTGAGACCCGGTTTCAAAAAATAAAGAATAAAAAATAGGGCTGGGGGTATAGCTCGGAGGTAGAATGCCCCTGAGTTCAATCCCCAGTACCACAAAAAAAAAAAAAAAAAGAATAAAAATAGGGCTGGAGATATAACTCGGAGGTAGAATGCCCCTGGGTTCAGCCCCCAGTACTTCCAAAAAAAAAAAAAAAATTAGCAGGGCCCTCTGAAACTTCGTGACACCGTTTCAAAATATAAAAATAAAATAAAATAGGGCTGGGGGCGGGGAGGGAAGCTCAGAGGTAGAATGTCCCTGGGTTCGATCTCAGGCACCTACACAATTTTTTTTTTCAATACCCACTCTGAATCATAAGTGAAGGAACGGAGGCTTGCAGGGCTGAAGTGGCTTGCCTGGCGTCACTCATGTGGGTGGGGCACAGCCGGACGCAAACCCAGCGCCATCGTGGCTGCCCTTCTCTTACCCACTGTGCTCTATTTACTGCTAGCTGGATGCGTGACCTTGGGTAAGTCACGTCTCCCTTCCTGTGCCTCAGTTTCCCCACCCATCAAGGTAGAGGGTGAGGGTCACAGGGAGTCGTGGCTATGGGTGTGCTTTAAGTAACCCTCTGCAGCTGGAGAGCTATGATTGGCTGGTGCAGAGAACACCACGGGCCCTGCCTGGGCTGACCACTCCTCAGGCCCTCACCAGATCTTCCTCTGAATCGGGGTGCCATGTCTGCAGGACTCCCCACATCTGTCCTGCCCCTTCCTTTCTCCTTCCTTCCTTCTTTCCTTCCTTCCTCCCTCCCTCCCTCCCTCCTTCCCTCCTTCCCTCCCTCTCTTCCTTCTTTTCTTTTCTTTCTTTTTTTTTTTTATGGTACTGGGGATTGCACCCAGGGGCATTCTACCTCCAAGCTATACCCCCCAGCCCTATTTTTTATTCTTTATTTTGAAACAGGGTCTCACTAAGTTGCAGAGAGCCTCACTAAGTAGCTGAGGCTGGCCACGAACCTGGATCCTCCTGTCTCAGCCTCCCAAATGCTGGGCTTACAAGCGTGTGCCACCAGGCCCAGCTATCAGGAAGCATTTCAATCACTTCCCTCTGAGAGGAGGGTTGCTATCCCTTGTTTTACAGATGAGGAAACTGAGGCACAGTGAGAGAAGTCTTCCCCCCAGAGGACCCCAAGGGGCAGTCTGAGAGTAGACCTCAGGCTCTGGGCTCAGCGGTGTTTTCCAGGTGGGGGGACCCGGCCAGGCATTGAGTGGGCCTCAGGATGGAACTCAGGGGGCCAAGAGGTGACAGGCCCCAGAAGCCTTCCAGGCCCTTCCTCCCCCCCCCCCCCCCCCCCCCCCCCCCCCGCCTGGGCTGAGACATGGGAGGTGCCAGCCTTCTGCCATGCAAATGCCCCTGGCCCTCTGCCTCCATCCTCACCTGCTTGAGAAACTCCTGCCCCCAGGTTCTTTCTTCTGGGGTGAGGGCCTGAGCAGCAGTCAAGGAAGGAAGGTGGGGGGAGGGCCGGGGCCCTGACCTAGCTCTCTCTCTCTCTCTCCCCCTTCTCTTCTTCTTCTTCTTCTTCTTCTTCTTCTTCTTCTTCTTCTTCTTCTTCTTCTCTCTCTCTCTGTCTTTCTCTTTCTCTCTCTGTCTTCCTCTCTCTTCCTCTCCTCTCTCCCTGTCTTCCTCCTTCTCTCTCTCTCTCCTTCCCCCTCTCCCCACTCCCCCTCTCTCTGTGCTGGGGTTTGAATTGAGACCCAGAAAGGTGCTCTGAGTCTCACAACCAGAGAAGAGGGAAACCGAGTCCTAAACCCAGGTTCCCTGCGCTGAGACCGCAGCCACCTGACCCCGTCTGTGGCTCTGTGCAGTCACCTGCAAGCGCATGAGTCCATGCTCCAGGCAGGCAGGGGGCACCCGGAAATAAGTTTTAGGTTGGGCAGTGGTGCTCGCAGGTAACCCCAGCACTTGGGAGGATGAGACAGGAGGATCGCAAGTTTGAGGTCAGCCTCGGCAATTTAGCGAGGCCCTCGGCGACTTAGCAAGACCTTGCTGCAAAGTAAAAATAAGTAAATAAATTAATTAATTAAATTAAATAAGGCTCACGAGCCGGGCGTGGTGGCGCACGCTTTGTAATCCCAGCATTCGGGAGGCTGAGACCGGAGGATCCGGGTTCGCGGCCAGCCTCAGCTACCTAGTGAGGCACTCTGCAACTTAGTGAGACTCGGTTTCAAAATAAAGAATAAAAAATAGGGCTGGGGGTATAGCTTGGAGGTAGAATGCCCCTGAGTTCAATCCCCAGTACCACAAAAAAAAAAAAAGGGAGAGAAAAGGGAAAAGGGGAAGAAAGGAAGAGAGGGAGGGAGAAAGGAAGAAAAGAAGGGCGTTTTGGATGAGTGGACGCTGGTCCCCCCTCTAGAGGAGCAGGGCCTGGGGAGCGGAAGCCCCAACAGGAACTGCCAAGCTGGGCTTACTTGGCCTCTTTAAAGCCATCCCTCCTCCCCTTGGAATTACGTCACCAGGCTTCTCCCTTTTCCCCTGGAGAATTGGGCGCCACCTAGAGGACAGTAGGGGCCCAGCACCCTCATCCCACTTGTAAAGAATCCTACCACCTTCCAGTCTCTTCTTACCTGACTTGGGAAGGGCTGTGGCCAAGAAGCAGCAGGAAAGGCGTGAATTTGAATACTCCACGGATTTCCCCACCTCCTCCACTTCCTTACCCTTAAAAAATACAGAGTGCCGGGCTTGGTGGCATGTAATCCCAGTACTTGGGAGGCTGAGACTGGAGGATCGCAGGTTCTCGGCCAGCCTCAGCTACTTAGTGAGGCGCTCTGCAACTTAGTGAGACCCTGTTTCAAAATAAAGAATTAAAAAAATAGGGCTGGGGGTGTATATTGGTGGTAGAATGCCCTGAGTTCAATCTCTAGTTCCACAAAAGAAAAAAAAAAAAAGAAAGAAAGAGAGAAAAGAAAAAAATACAGACAGAATAGCAACACTTCTCCAGTCTTCTGGTGGGAGATTCAGAATCTGAACAAACCATCAGACAGCCCCCAACTAAGGGACAGTCTACAAAATAGCTGGTCGGTAATCCTCAAAGTGTCGAGGCTGTGAAATTCACAGAAAACCTGAGAAACTGTTCCAGATTGAAGGAAACCAAAGAGACACACGTGATCCTGCCCGGCGCAGGCTCTGGGGCGGGGGCTGGGGATTCAGTGGTGGGATGCTAACTTCTCAAGGGCGGTGGCTGTGTTAGGGTTTGCAGAGCTTGTCCTTGTCCCTTGGGAATAAACATGAAGCTGTTGAGGTGAGCCGGGCCGTCTATCAACAACTTGCTCTCAAATGGCTCCCAGGAAAAACACTAATATGTCCTGTAGTCCCAACTCGCCTATAAATGTGAGGATGCTTCAACATCTAAAAAATACATAGCATTAAAAAATAAATAGGATGAGCCAGGCGTGGTGGTGGACACCTGTGTTCTCAGGACTTGGGAGGCTGAGACAGGAGGATCACAGGTTTGAGGCTAGCCTCAGCAGCTCAGTGGGGCCTTCTACAACCTGGTGAGACCTTGTTTCAAAGTAAAAAATAAAAAAGTCAGGCAGGCGTGGTGGCAAACGCTTGTGATTCCAGTACTTGGGAGGCTGAGACAGGGAGGATCGCAGGTTCAGGGACAGCCTCAGCAACTTAGTAAGATTCTGTATCAGAATTAAAAAAAAAAAAGCTGGGCATGATGGTCCACACTTGTAATCCCAGTACTTGGGAGGCTGAGACAGGAGGATTGCAGGTTCGTGGGCGGCCAGCCTCAGCTACTTAGTGAGGCTCTCTGCAACTTAGTGAGACCCTGTTTCAAAATAAAGAATAAAAAATAAGGCTGGGGGTATGGCTCGGAGGTAGAATACTCCTGGGTTCAATGCCCAGTTCTGCAAAAATAAATAAACACAAATAAAAAATAAAGTAGGGCTGGGGATGTAGCTTGGAGGTAGGAGACCCTTTCTGGGTTCAATCCCCAGTACCAAAATAAATGAACGAATACATGAACAAATAGGGAAATTTCCCTTTAATGTAGGGGAAAAAATCCAGGCACGAGTAGCTCTCACTTCAGATCCAAATGGAGGTGAAAATGAAAAACCTATAACCAAGATACCACAGCCGGAGCCCCAACTCCACCTTCCTTTACAAACCCCCCTTGTGCCTCTCATCCTCCGACTGTGGAGTCGATATCAGCTCCCCCACACTCCGGATGGAGAAACTGAGGCTCAGCGGCTCCAAGGGACTTGCCCGGAGGCTGGGTTTGCAGCCCCCTCGGCCTCAGCACCTCGCAGTGCCGCCCCTCCTCAAGCTGCCCGCAGCCCAGTGCCCGGCCACAGTCTAAACATCCCTCTCTCCTCTCTGCCGGTCAAAATCCACCACTCCATCCAGACCCGGCTCCAATGCCATTTCCCCCAAGAAGTCACCCCTGATTTTCTCCGTGCAGGATGCAGCGAACTGTGCCCTCTGACCTCCCAAGTGTGAGGTCACTTCTTCTCGGAGTCCATCATTGAATCACTGAAGAAGCATCATTTGTTCAGCATCTTTTTCGTGGCCAGCAGCAGCATGCCAGGGCTTAAGCCTGGATGGAGGTGAAGACAGATGCTGGCCTTACCCGGTGGACTGACAGTTGGGTGGTGGGAACACACCCATCATGCAAAATAATGCTAATAGTAATAATAATGATGATCAGCCGGGTGTGGTGGCGCACGCTTGTAATCCCAGCATTCGGGAGGCTGAGACTGGAGGATCCAGGTTCTCGGCCAGCCTCAGCTACCTAGTGAGGCCCTCCGAAACGTAGTGAGACCCGGTTTCAAAATAAAGAGTAAAAAATAGGCCTGGGGGTGTAGCTCGGAGGTAGAATGCCCCTGAGTTCAATCCCCAGTACCAAAAAAAAAAAAAAATGATGATGATGCACCCATAATTAAACATTGACAGGGTTCACCGAGGCAGGTGCAGGGTGCCATGACAGGAGGGGGGTGGGAAGGTTCCTGGGGAGCAGAGTACTAAGCCCAGCCCGAGTGCAAGAGAGAGCAGCCAGGCAGGGACTGGGGCACCATCCGCCATGGCGTTGGGGTGGGAAGTGGCCGGAAGAGCCCCTTCGTGCTGCGGGAGAGAAGGTGTGACAAGGAGACGGGTCGCAGGTAGGGGGTCCCGCAGCTTTAGGGAAGCCGATCTCGGTTCACCCGCAGAGGAAGTCCCTGCAGAGCGTGTGTGCGCAGGAGAAGGCCCTGAGATTTCCATTCCTCCAAGATCTCCCTGGCTGCTGGGGAGGATCAGGGACCAGAGTGGAAGCAGATGGTCCTTATCTCTCTCTCTCTCCCCGTTTTCTGGTCCTGCCGGGTCTTATCTTGCTTTCTAGAGAACTCCTTGAGGCCAGGGAGGGTGTCTGCCTCCTCGGGGAGCTGCAGAGCCCAGGCTATGGTCCACGCCCCCCCCCACCCCCAGCCTCTGTCCCTGGGGACAATCTGGGACACATTCCACGGAGGCCCCAGCGTGGGGGAATGTTTGACAGAGGAGCCCACGTGTTCTCCAAACAGACCTTGATTCATGCTTCCCAGAGAAACTTGCAAACAGACGTCTGCCTGCCGCATACATCAGAGGAGAGATGGCTCTGTAAACAGAGGCCGCAGGCTGTCTCCTTGTATCCAGAGAGCCCCCGCCACGCGGGTCCCCTCACCCTCGCTCTCACTCGAGCCCCAAAGACAACACACTGCCTCTTTTCACAGACGAGAGAACAGAGGCGCAGAGACCCAGGGGCAGTTGCCCGAGGTCACCCCGCACAGCCGGTGACCAGCACAAATACTGCTGCTCTAAACTCTGCTCCGACACCAATACCTTACCGCTCTGCTGAGAACGACCGTGGTAACCCTCTTGGACTGACCCGCGGCAAGTCCTGAAAGCTGGGTGTCGACCAACGTGTTTAAATCCTCACAATGGCCCTGTGAGGTCAGGACTCTTGTACACGTGGGGAGACCAGGAAACAGAAGGGGCGGCATTGTGACTGCTGGGGGTCGTGCAACGTGGGGAAGGCGGGGTGCACTTGGGGCCCCATGCTGAGCTTCCCAGTGAGCCCCCTCTCCTCCAGGAGTCAGGCAGGCCCGCCCCTCTGAACTACTCCTATTTCTTTTCTTTCTTTCTTTCTTTTTTTTTTTTTTTTGCGGTACTGGGGATTGAACTCAGGGGCATTCTACCTCTGAGCTATACCCCCAGCCCTATTTTTCAGTCTTTATTTTGAAACAGGGTCTCACTAAGTTGTGGAGTGCCTCACTAGGTAGCTGAGGCTGGCCTCGAACCCAGATCCTCCAGTCTCAGCCTCCTGAATGCTGGGATTACAAGCGTGCACCACCACGCCTGGCTCTGAACTACTCCTATTTCTACTGAGAGGCCGGAAGCAGGTAAGTGACTGTGCCTTGGCCCCAGAGCCTGGCGTCCTCGGCTTTTCCTTTATAGAGCTCAGGACAGGAGCTAGAAGGCCCAGATTCCAGGCTCAGCCATACTAGTGCCTTTAGGAGTGGCCTGTCACAGGACACAGCCCCCCCCCCGACTTTGAGCCTCAGTTTCCCTGTCTGCTCAGCCCTGGCCCACCCGCTAAGGCCGGCTGTGAAACAGTACAGCAGGATTCCCGTCACAGCAGCTCCTGGTGGGGCTTGGAGCCCCAGGGGTGGGGCGGGCGTGGGCCTCGTCCATCAGGAGACCCCCCACCTTGGGCTCCAGCCCAAATTGCCAGACACAGGCCTGAGAGGAGGCCGCCTGGGCCCTCCAGGCGCGGTGACCAGGAGCCAGCCGGCCGGCCATTTGTCCACAGATGGGCGTGCAGATAACAGGCGTCTGGAGATAAGGCAGGGCCTGCTGGCCTGGTGGACAGCCAGGGAGCCGGGGAGCCGGCCTGGAAGCTGAGACTCGGTGGGGGGGCTCGGCGCTGGACCCCAGCCCCCGAGGAAGCCCGGCCCAGAATGCTTACTGAGGCGGCAGCCTCCTCTGCCTCCTCCTCCTCCTCCTTCTCCTCCTCCTCCTCCTCCACCACGGCCAAGTCCTTCACGTGGTCCTACCGCCACAAAGACCACATAGAACAAAGCAGACAAAGAAACAAACAAAAGTCATGTGTGCATGGTGTGTGTGTGTGTGTGTGTGTGTGTGTGTGTGTGTGTGTGGTGTTAGGGATAGCACCCAGGAGCATTTTACCTCCAAGCTATACCCTCAGCCCTGATTTATTTATTTATTTATTTATTTATTTATTTATTTATTTATTTATTTATTTATTGTGTTACTGGAGATGGAACCCAGGGGCATTCTACCTCCGAGCTATACTCCCAGTCCTATTTTTTATTCTTTATTTGGAAATAGGGTTTCATTAAGTTGCGGAGGGCCTCACTAAGTAGCTGAGGCTGGCCATGAAACTAATCCTCCGGTCTCAGCCTCCCAAGTCCTAGGATCACGAGCATGGCCCACCAGCCTTGCCTGACTTATTGTTATTATTATTATTTTTTTAAATTTTGAAACAAGTTAAACTAAGTTGCAGAGGGACCTGCTGAGCTGCTGAGGCTGGCCTCCAACCTGCGATCCTCCTGTCTCAACCTCCCAAGTACTTCAAATGTCACTACCGGTGTTATTAAAGGAAGAAAGGAAACCGCCATTAGAGTCCATTATCTGTTTCTAAAAAGCACAGTTGAAGCTGGTGCACGCTTGTAATCCCAGCATTTGGGAGGCTGAGACCGGAGGATCAGGGTTCGAGGCCAGCCTCAGCTACCTAGTGAGGCCCTCCACAACTTAGTGAGACCCTGTTTCAAAATAAAGAATAAAAAATAGGGCTGGGGGTGTAGCTCGGAGGTAGAATGCCCATGAGTTCAATCCCTAGTACTGGAAAAAAACAAAAATAAAAAGCACAGTTGTGTTTGAATGCTCATAGACAGGTTTGAAAATATGTAGTTACAGGTTACATACTGACACTTCAGCCCGCTTTGGACGGCAGCGGTGTTGACAGTCTCCTAACCCCGAGTCACCTCGCGAGGTCGTGGCCATCTTAGTCTGTGTCTGTGCTCTCTGTGTCGCACAGGACAAGAAATCACCACCGACAGACGCTTCTCCCTGTCGTCCAGAGACACGGCTGGGTCCCGAGCGTGAACAGCACTCGTGTCCAGAGCCGGGTCTCTCTACCGATCCTGATGCTGGCCGATTCTCTGTTGTAGGGGGCTGTCCTGGGCCCTGTGGGGTGCTGAGCAGCGCCCGGCTTCTGTTCATAGAGGACACCTCTCCCCTCACAAGCTTGACAATCGAAAAACTTTCTAGAAACGGCCGGATGTAGTCGGGCGTGGTGGCGCACGCTTGTAATCCCAGCATTCGGGAGGCTGAGACCAGATGATCCAGGTTCTCAGCCAGCCTCAGCTACTTAGTGAGGCACTCCGCAACTTAGTGAGACCCTGTTTCAAAATAAAGATTAAAAAATAGGCCTCGAAGGTAGAATCCACTGGGTTCAATCCCCAGTACCGCAAAAAAAAAAAAAAAAAAAAAAAAAAAAAAGAAATGGCCGGATGACCCTTAGCGCAGGCCCCTCCCCAACCATCTAGAGGATGAGACTAAGGGGAATGTCCTCTTTCCCTCCCTCCCTTCCTTCCTTCCTCCCTCTCTCCCTTCCTTCCTTTTTTTTTCAATGCTGGGGATTGAACTCAGGGGCATTCTACCTCCGATCTACACCCAGCCCTATTTTTTATTCTTTATTTTGAAACCGAATCTCACTAAGTTGCGGAGTGCTTCACTAGGTAGCTGAGGCTGGCCACGAACCCAGATTCTCTGGTCTCAGCCTCCCAAATGCTGGGATTACAAGCGTGCGCCACCACGCCTGGCTCCCTTCCTTCTTTCTTTATTGAATCCAGGGCATTCTACCTCTAAGCTACGCCCTCAGTCCTTTTATTTATTTATTTATTTTTGAAACAGCATCTTCCTAAATTGCTGAAGCTGTCCTCAAACCTGTGATCCTCCTGTCTCCGCCTCCCAAGTACCAGTGCGACAGGCGTGCACCACCAACGCCCCTTGGAGTGATCACTTTCTAAAGCCCTATGCTAAAAATTTTGCCATTTGCAAGTGTGACACATTGAAGTAAGTCAGAAAAAAAAAAACAAAAACAACAACAACAAAAAAACGGGGATTGCCAGGCGTGGTGGCGCACGCTTGTAATCCCAGCATTTGGGAGGCTGAGACTGGAGGATCCAGGTTCGCGGCCAGCCTCAGCTACCTAGTGAGGCACTCCGCAACTTAGTGAGACTCAGTTTCAAAATAAAGAATAAAAAAATAGGGCTGGGGGTATAGCTCGGAGGTAGAATGCCTCTGAGTTCAATCCCCAGTACCGCA
>PVLC010020935.1:0-28620 GCA_004027655.1 Graphiurus murinus
AAAAGAAGCTGAGATTCATCTTATATAGCAGAATTGGGTGACTTGTGGCATCTGAATCAAATAAAATGAGAGGATTTTTTTTCCATGGTTAGAAACAATTGTCAGATAGGTCATAGTAATGAATGCCATTGTTCTCAAAAGGTTTTCTGTCTCTTCTTTAAGACTTTTCCACTACTAGAAAACGAGCTATTCTCTTTGTTTGTGGAACTGAATAAATAAATAACATGATATGACTTTTTTTTACATATCCCTTGGTCTCCAAAATATTTTTTTACTTTCTGTTTTTTAATCACAAACAATCTCTATCTGTATACTTTTCCTTATTCTGTTTCTTCTTACTTGAATGCTATTTTACTGTTGGTCTTTTATCATCTTGTTCTTCAAGATTTATACCAAATTCTACTCTTTTCCATTCTTCTTTGATAGGCCAATTCGATTTTTCTCTCCTGTTTCATAGAAAAGGTGTATTTTGTTTTATGTGTTTTCTTATATTCAAGTTTCATTCTTGCTTGCATTTGTATTCATCACAGTGCCTAGTAGAGTGCCTTGCTCCTAGTATTCATTTTCTAAATGTTTATTGGTTTGAAAAAAACTACAATAAAATAAATGACCCAATGATGCCTCTGTCTCAGTGGTTTTACCCTCATGTGCAAAACTATTCCCTCAGGATAGCGTAATGTAGAAAGATGAAAGCACCAAACATTAGCCTGATCGTTTTTAAACCTTTAAAAGCCAAGAAAATCTAATAATGAATGCATCAAAAAATTTGTTTTTCTGTTTCATTATTTCTCTGTTCTTTGTACTACTGATTAACTTGTAATCACCATGCTAATGAGGTCCCTTGTGGGCTACTTCACATCTTTAATTTATGCCTATAAGGTGAACTGCAAATATGCTCCTTAATCACAATTAGAATCTAATGAAATACTTTAAATGCAGTAAACTGTTATTGTCCCCACTTCTGTAAAAAATAGTTTAAACAACATCAAAATAAGAAAATGGTATTATAATATTTGTTGCAAAAGGCAGTTTCCCTTACTACGTTTGTGTACGTGAGACATATGTAAGAAGATTTACCTGAATAATACTGTTGTCTCACAAATATGATTTGAGAAGTAATTAATATGAAAAGGTACTATATGCTTGGGTATAGAGTAGCCATCATAATAAAATAATGAATTAGAAATATGCCAGCAATGACTATTAGCCACATAATATACAAAAAGAAGATAAAATATGATGTTATGTTTATAAAATATATTGATGGAAGCAGTTTTTTATCTCAGCATGAGGAAGTATCCACAAATGTCTTGCAAGTAGATAAGTGGCTTAAAAATAGCTAGTGATTATGTGACCTGAATTAATATTACATTTTTTCAATGTACTTTGCAAATAAAATATGAAAAACAAGGTAGTTAAAATTCATTTACTATAGTTGGAAGCTAGGATATTTTCTCACTAAAATTTAAAATATACATGTAAATTAATTTCACCAATATTATCTCAAGTGCCAAATGTGAAGCCTGTTTTAGTTATTCTAAGATGCCTGGTTTATAAATTATTTGCATTCCAAAATATTTAATACCTGTACCCCTAACCTAATGATAAAAATATCCAAGCACAAAACAATTTTCAACATAATAAATTATTTAGGTAAAATTTCTTTAAGGTACTTTGCAGCTTCTTTCCTGTTATATACTTTTGTAGTATTCAGTACATCCCATTTATTTGCTTTATTCTTATAAAACTGATAAAATGAAGTCCCTCCTTAGTCAAAATTTCTCTTTAAACTTTTCTTCTCATTATTCACTTATATGAAATCGACAAATATTATCACTAACATCTCTAGCTGGCTGACAAATTATTTTTATGAAAATATTAACTGAAAATATGTATATGTAAAAGTAATATAAAATTTATGCTTATTTTTGTTACAAATAACAAAATCAACTTTTGCAAAATAACAAAATTTTGAAGCCAGTAAAATCCAAATAAACTACTTTAATTTGCTGGATTGTTCATATCATTTTATAAGAACTCATTGCCATGAGCAATATAAATTAGGTACTGTGTGTCATCAAGTTTGTATCTTGATCCCTGAGATTCTAGTGATGACTGGATTTGCTGTCTATTTTTCTCTTTTCAAACCACTGTTAAAACTTTACTTTCAGGAATGTGCCTGCATATCACTTGGTCTTAAGCTGATATAAAATTCATTCTTAATATTATGAATCTATTCTCTTCAGTCTTTCATAACCCTTTACAAAAATGTTTTTAGTGTCCAATGCCAAGTAAATTTTATTAAAAAATATGCAAACTGAGGCATGGAAAGTCCATGCTTTAAAGATGATTGGATGGTCCAAATAATATCTGTATTTTTGGCACTTTTGAAGATTAATATAAACGACAATACATGTGGCAGGGCATGGCTGGAGGAGGTGGGTCACTGGCTTTATGTCTTTGAGGATTCTATCCGTCCCTTGCTTCCTGGGTCATGGCCCCAGCTTGTTGAAATTCCTCTCAGCTCTCACTTAACAAGTTAGGGTAGAAGGCAGACTGTGCCAGGCATTTCTCAGCAATCTAGTTAAGGTGCTGGCAAAGTCCTTCTAGCCAACTGAACTTGTGTGGAATACAAGCCTCTCCAGGCCTATATTTGATCCAGGGAGTTTTAATCTGTGTGCCGGGGATATAGCAAATGCCTATCCCAGTGGATTCCTGGTTACCTGTGAGGATGGGGCAAGGGAACAATTGAAACACCAGATTTTGTGCTGGGGTGGGGGTGGAGGTTGCAGGAATCAAGCAATCTGCTCCTTTTTTTTTCTGACTTGGCCCCTAGTGAAACTGCATGCAACTGTTCTGACTCCAAGACAGGATAGGTTTCCTGAACCCCTGATGCTAGAGGGCAGGGCCCCCCTTTCCTTCCCATTGCAGTCCATGATCAATGTAGTGTAAAACTCTCCGTGGACTTGGGCAAATGACACTCCTCCAGCCCTGCACTGTCTCCTGTGGCCACTGCTTGCCCAGTCAATGCATCATGGTGTCCACAGGGGCATTGAAATATGATTATGCTAGGTCTTCTGACCCTCAGAGCAGTATAGGCTCAGACAGTAGGACCCTTCTCAAGATGACTCCTGGCTATAAGCACTCTAAGAGTTTACTCAGAGACACAGTCAATTAGCTTGTGCAGACTTCAGGTCACTTAGTTATTTAAGCTGTTTGTCTGCAGGATGTAGCTGTTACCATGGTATGACTCTCATCTTTACCTCATCAGAGGGGAGAGTCCCCTTTCTAACTGAATTACTGGGTACCAAGAAATGGGTGTCCTGCTTTGTTTGCTTTGTTTTTCTCCCTGGTCTCTGGATTTCATTTTCTCCGCTGTCAATTTCCAGGGCTCAACCACGGCCACTCACCTCCAAGTGCAGTTGCACACCTGTTGCTTTGATTTTGATCCCATGGAGAAACAGAATGGTGCTGGGTGGCTCTATTCATCCATCCTGCCCCCTCAAGCAAGATATGCACTCATAAGACAGAGGATATAGGATAGATTGACTGTGGAGTTGAAAGAAGAGAAGGAATTAAACCTGAAGTCCATTTTAGAGAACAGCATGTGTTCAAATACCAAGTTTAATAGCTTTTGAAGTACCTTTTAGCCATGTAATTTTCAAAGCTTGTGTTTGTCATGTGCACCAGTGGACATCTTAGATGAGCTCTGTACCACTTACCTGAAAATACTCCATTCTCAGTTTTCTTTTTTTTTTTAATGGTTACTGAATTATTTATTGTTCTAGATTTTACATACAGTTTTAAATGTGCAAGTATTGAATTAATAACTTTTCTTGTTTCATTATTTTTCTGAGTTTCTTGATCAATTAATCATATATCTACATTTTATTCTTGGTTAAAATATAATAAGCAAAGATAAAACTTTGTATAAATTATACATAGCATAAACCAATTCTTAATAAAAATAATAATACTTTGTTTAATTCACATTAAAATGTTATTAAAATTTGAGGCTTAGCAACTCATTTTGTATGATGATTATGTGGTAGACTTTTTCTTAGTGAACATTTCATTACATGCTTTTAAAAATTTTAAAAATATTTCTAAATATATGTAAGTGTATATGCACCCTTTGATTACAGAAGTCTGACAGATATACTAAATTAATATGTTTTGTTTAATGGAAAAAGGCATTTGCTTCTTCAAGATATATTTAGACCCTGACTATACATGACATATTGCTAATTATTTATTCCAGAGGACAAATTATGGTGTCAGAATGAAAACTGATTAAGCAGATCTTCCTAAATGTCTCTTAGATACATCTGACAGTCTGAAACTGAGGCACAGAGACTAGTGTTTATCATTCCCTTTTCAAGGACAGAAATGGCAGCACTGGTAACACTTTTATTCAACTGTTTCAAGCCACTTGGCCCTGCTGTGCTAGTTTTGTTATTTGTAAACTAGTAAAACAAGTGTCTATAATTCTTGAAGAAATCAAAGCAAAAAACTGAGGAATATTCTCAGAATTGTGAGACAGCATTCTCTCATAATTATAATGATATTTAACAATTTTTTAGACTGAATCCTCAATCGCAATAGCTTTCTACTGTGAAACTAAAAGTCTATGTTTAAAAAGTAAATATTAATTTTTTTTAAGGAAAAGCAAAAACAAATGAAGAAAAAAAAATCATCCTTAATTCAGTCAGACACTTGTGACAAGGATTTTTGGAGAAGTTCATTCCCATGTCTCGTTACAATTCAAGGACAAGCTGGCAAAGAACTGCAAAAAACTCAAGGTGCTGTGCCTCAGAGTTTAACCAAGTCTGTGATGTGTTTTTTCTTTGAATCTTTGCAGAAGTTATTTCATCTCAGTATGATTTTCTTTTCTCCAGTTCTAAATTGGGCTAAATTGAGTTTGTGCTGGTGGTTGTACCTGCTTTCAGTCTCATTGCACTCAGCAGGGTGCAGTGAATGTTGTAGTTTAGAGAAAACGCTTTGGAGCTGACTGCTTGGGTTCAAATCCCAGCTGGCCATTTGTAAGCTGCTGTCTCTGGACAGGGTATGTCATCTCTCTACTCTTCTGTTTTCCCATTTATATTATAGAGCTTATTTACCTCTTGGGTTGGTTCAGAAAGGCAAATATTAAAACAACAACAACAACAAATTATTACACTGCTTGGAAAATACCAAGAAGTCCGTAAGAGTTTTATATATGAAAACTTAGACAATCAGAAATGCACATTGAAAATCTAAATACTGATTTAGTAACTAACTCTCTGGTTAACCCTAACATACTTAATGACAATAACCAGGTGATGATAGTGCTCTAAATATATTACATAATTCAATTATTAAACCAATACTGTGACATTGCCGCTAGTATTTATTTCACAAGTAGATAACAAAATTGGAGAGTTACCAAACACTTGTCCAGACTCTCCATCTTAAGTCCTAACATCTGGTTTTAAATGCATGTACTCAGACATCTAACATCTACCTATTTTACTGTGTGACCATGAAATTCAAGGAAAAGTACCAAGGAGAATGAGTTATCAGTGAGAATCTGCAGAAAGCTAATGGGCAAAATGAATGAATAAATGTCAAGAAGAGTGTTTGTGTGCTGCTATTTTTCAGAGCATAAAGTCACAGTCTTGCTGTCTCTGATCTCTTTTTTCAACCATTTCCAGAGACAGCAATACCTCTAAATGGGCAGTAGCTATGAAAACACGGTTCTAAGTGTATCATTATTAGAAAAATGCTTAATTTTCATCTTCAGATATAAAAATATCAAGTTGTCAAGTAATCCTCCTACATCCTTCAGCTGCTAATAATATGGAATGCAGTAGTCTATTTTTACTTCATGTATACGATTCCCCCCACACACACCAAAGAATGGATTGTACATTACTCAAAAATGGTCTGTCTGGTTTTGCCTGCCCTGATGTTATCATCTGAATCCCATCACTTGGCTGCACCTTCAAGATCTTGAGAAGACTTTGAAAAGTGAAAAGGACTTTTTACTAGGAAGAATAAATGAGCAGCCTTTATCACCTTCAGCAGGGAACTAAATTAGACTCCCACTAATGATCATTTCTATTCTAGGAAATGTCTAAATGCCTACCTAAGTGTACTGTGTTACTCAGAAATATGGCAGATTCAAACAACGAAATCCACACAGTTGCATGGGACAGAAAAGGCAATTATGGAAAACCATTTCGAATTCCTTCATTATTTTAAATTTTAATCCAATTTTCCTCCATTTCTAACTGCCAATTTAATTTTTAGTTGTGTCTCAAGAGTATTGTTTCATCTATTTTTTTTTCCCTTTTCACTATGTGGAACACATTTTATTACACACAATCTTTTTGCAAGTAGGAGAAAGTGAAAGAGATTAACAAAGAGGTAAATCTGAAGAAAAAAACTAGCACTGGTGACTAGGAATTTGTCTTGAGTCAATTTTTTCCATAAATAGTTTCTGTGTACCAACCATGTCCCAGGTACATGGTAAGTACTAGGAACACAAGAATATAAATGTAGTTCCTGTTCTTAGGGGACCAGAAAACAGCATTATAACTGAGTATAATGAAAGGTGGTAAGTATCTTAATGGAGAGAGGGGATCAAAAAGAATACTTGCCAAGTGCTGTTTAGTCCTGGCCACTGTGCTGGATCCCAGTGTATCATTTCTACTTCATGGGGTTAGGCTTAATTCCATTTTCCTGATGAAAAAACTGAGAGGCTGAGAAAGTGTAATGCCACATAGCTGATGATTCTAGCTGTGATTAGAACTTCAAAATCTCATTTCCCAATGTATTTTATTTTTATATATAGCAGTGTTTACACAATTTACTTGATTGTAACAAATCAGCTGGAGGATATCTTATAACACAGATTCATTGCACCAGTGCTGGAGATACTGAATCAGACACTTCAGGGCAGGGGCTGGAGAATCTGTATTTTAAATAAGCAAGTTTCAATTTTTTTATTTATTATTATTATTATTTATTTATTTTGTGGTACTGAGGATTGAACTCAGGGGCATTCTACCTCTGAACTATACCCCCAGCCCTATTTTTTATTCTTTATTTTGAAACAGGGTCTCACTAAGTTGCGGAGTACCTCACTAGGTAGCTGAGGCTGGCCTCGAACCCGGATTCTCCGGTCTCAGCCTCCCAAATGCTGGGATTACAAGCATGCGCCACCACGCCCGGCAATTTTTTTTTTTTTATTAAACAAGTCTTAGGAACTCATAATCTCAGTAAATTATGTGCTATGCTTATTATGAAGGGCAAATAAATTGCATTTGGGTGGAGAAGCAAGGAATGTAGATGAATACTTTTGAAAAAATTATATATTTGACCTTGACAGCTATCTTTTTTAAACTGGAGATTGAACTTAGGGGCATTCTACCTTTGAGCTATACCCTCTGTATTTTTTAATTTATTTTTATGGTGCTGGGGGTTGAAACCAGGGGCATTATACCTCAGAGCAATGCCCTATGCTCTATTTTATTTTATTTTTTCATGTGGTACTGGGAATTGAACCCAGGGGCATTCTACCTCTGAGCTACACTCCCAACCCTTTTTAAAATTTGTTTTATTTGGAAACAGGGTCTCAGTAAGTTGCAGAGGACCTCTAATTTTGCTTAGCCTGTTCTCGAACATGTGATCCACCTGTGTCAGTCTCCCAAGTACTGGGATCACAGTTGTGTGCCACTATGCCTCATTCTTTGACAGCTGCTGAATGAGGGTTTGTTAAGTGGTAAAGGGAGAGTTTTTGGTAATGACTTTTTCAGAGGGGACTTTTTAGTAAAGATCAAATAGATTTTGTATCTATTTCTTATTCTACATTTTGTTACCTAATGCTCATTTAAAGTAGTTACTGTCATCTGTTGCTCAGCTTATGTTGGTACTAATCTACTAAAACAAACAAACAGAACATTAAATTATAAATAAATTTAAATTAATAGCTGTGCTTATCATACAAATTTGTCTTTTATTTTATGCTGTATAAGAAATCAGGCATCACTGAAGCCTAGGCTTATTAGGAGAAAAATGGTATGTATAGAAATAAATCTTAGAAAACTGACCTTATGAAATTAACCTTTAACATTCTCAGGTTTGCAATATTCACCATGGAATGGGCTGAGGTTCTTACTTGCTGAGTTAAGTAAGAAGAGTTGAGCTGTGTAACCATTATCTGGGTACTTTGGTGGAATGTTGAGGGCCAGGAAGTCTGCTTTTCTATTTGGGAGTGCTGCTGAGAATCGGGCTCTGGTAGCTGTGTGGCAGACTTATCTTTTACTTGCATTAAAAAACTCATTTCTTTGTTCTTTATCCAATAGTGTTTCTCTGTTAATCACATCACTGTCCAGTTATAATAACAAACACATATTTTATTATGTAGTTTCAATTGTAATACTTCATTTTTCAACATTGCCCCCTCATTCTCAGAATTACTCTTTGTATTTCGTGCATTTCAGTCATAGCTTATTTTCATTTGTAATCTCACTTCTCTCTCTATGCATGTAGTCATGGAAACCATCACAGAATGTCTGCATTTTACAAATTGTGGTATAAATTACAGGCCATTACTATTGTTATATTACGGTTCTGCTAAGAGTGCTGCATTTTCACCTATGACAAGGGTTATGATGGCTCTTCATTCCAAGAGGGTTTGTGGTAGTTTGGTGTAGAAATAGGCCAGTTGTGCTGTGGTCTTCCCTTCAATCAGTGTCGTATTGACATAAGTTATTACTGGATAGTATTAAATAGCGCTTTTCAGTGTACTGTGAGTGACTATGTCTCTAATTAAGGTTCCTGATTGTGTTCTAATTTTCTGTTAAATATTAAACTTTACAAAACTCCCTTCAGAAATACAATTCCACATTTTTGTGAAACACTGTGATAAGTGCTATTCCTGGTGTTACAGGCAATAATTCCAAAAAGCAATGGATAAAACGAATCAAATATGCAAATCATGATAACAGAGCAGAATAAAGCGTATTAGTCAAAGATCAATAAGAAAAAGAGAAAATGCTAGTCTTTAAGACATAGGAAGTTTGATGATGGGGATTGGTTATCCAGTTAATAGAAGACACTGAGAAGCCACGGATAATAAAGCAATCCAGACGGTAAGAACAAAAACCAAAAAGCTACCAGTCCTGGGCTAGAGGGACAAAAGTAAGAGATAGTGCTACTAGAGCCCAGAGGGCCCAGCCATTGTGTCACTGGATGTTTGAAAGCCTGCTGGCAGATGCTAAAACCATACAGGGGACACAACATCTGACAGAGACATTCATGTGGAGAGCACATCCTGCCTTCTCTCTTCTTCCTGAATGTCATTCTTCTCTTCCTGCTTTCTGAGAAAGAGATTGATAAATGTAGATTGAAATTGTTAGCCTCCATTAGGACACTGAAGGGGCAGAAGAAGAGCTAGGGATGACCTGAAGGCAAATGGACCCAGCATTCAAAGAGGGCTACTGGATAATGAGATGAGAGTATTGCATCTTCTCCCCACATGCTGGGTTGGCCTTATTCTGAATTTGAATACACATATACAGATAGCTGGATGTATGAGGACAGAAGCAAGCAGTATATTGGGATATTTTTAGAAAAGATACACACATTCTCATACATACTCACATAGGAAAACTACATTTACACGATAGAACAAGTAAACAATAGTTTAAGAAGACTGGAACCAGTGGGCGTGGTGGCACACACCTGTAATCCCAGTACTTGGGAGGCTGAGACAGAAGGATCGCAAGTTCTAAACTAGCCTCAGTAATGTAATGAGATTCTTACCAATGTAGTGAGACCTTGTTTCTAAACCAAAAATAAAAAAGGGTTGGGGGTATATCTCGGAGGTAGAATGCCCCTGGGTTCAATCTCCAGTAAAACACACATACACACACACACACACACACACACACACACACACACACACACACACCCACCCCTAGAGTCCTTGAATTTCCTAAAATTTATGAAGTTATTTTACGATAAAATTGTTACACGAATATGAGATTCAGCAACCTTATGATGTGTTTTATACTCAATTTTTCCAATCTTTGCTCTAATCATCCATTTTTTTCTGCTTTTCTAAGTATAGATACATCCATAGATTATATTTAATTCTTTACTTTTCCATGCCATTCTTTAGAGATTTCATCCTCTGCTATGGATTCAATTGTCACATTTGTGCAGACATTTTTTTCCAAATACACATTTTTAGTTCTGAACTCATTCCTTTGTTTCCATGTGATAGTTCTAGTTGAATACTGCAATCTCATTATCTGGATATTCTGGGCATCATTTTGAATATACACATCAGAATCAGTAAGCCTGAGGCAGGAAATGGATGGCATTGTCAAAGGGTTAACTGAGCAACTGTAATGAATAAACTAGATACAGATGTGTGGGCAGGATCAAGGGAATCCACACATGATGGTGAGACTTTACCACCTCTAGGGATGAATGCCCAGGTAAGGGTGGTTATGAGAACCTAGAATGAACTGACTCTCTGAAAGAAGGGCTCCTGAGAAGAACTGCGCCTGAGGAGAAGGAGGTGCCCCTGCTAGAGGTGCAGCTGCAGGGAACTGGAAAGGGATGTCAGGCCTCGATTTCCACCTAGTTTCCACCACAAGATCCTCTAATTGGCTAAACCCGACAGGATTTAGAGGGCAAGGAAACCAAAATGTGCAGATTCAGTTTTCTGTAACAATTTAGCCTCCTTCTGGAGCTAAGATAGGTACAGAGATGAGCAGAGAGGGCATATTGAGGTACAAATGGAGAAGAACCAGCATGTAAATCTTAAACTCAACTAACTCATTCTCTTCCGCAAATGAACTGCCTTTCCAAATTTCCCCAAGTTTATAAATATTATACATACTATCATCCTCTTAAGTTTCTTAAAGTGACTTGACCCTGTCAGAAATGGCTGGTGAACAAAAACAGAAGAATAATAAAATAAAAAGAAACATTTTATTGCTGTGTTTAGGATAAATTAAGCCATTGGATCCAGTCTAGATGATATAACACCAAAGTCTGTGTCAAGACCTTACATTTGAATGCGAAATCTTTGATAGTAAGCAAGAAAAGGGAAAAAAAGCCGCAGAATTGTTAAATCATGTTATATTTTGAAAAGTTTTTAATTTCTATGGCAGCAGTCAGTAGACAAACATGATATTGAAATCTATCAAGGGTTCAGATGTTGAACTCAAACCATTTTCAAGGAAGCACAGGGTAATTCTCCTTGGAAACTGATGCAAACAGTTCATTAGTTAGATCTAATCAATAATGAAAATGAGGTGGATGCAAAATTTGGTGAATACACAGTCTTCTATGACAAACACCACAGAAATCACTCTATTTTCTCTCTAATTATATGCTCTGCTATGCAAATATCAACTCTGGCTTTCTTAATTACTCTAGACATTATACTTTCTCTCTGTGGCAGCAAAGATTCAGAGAGATTCCATGATGAGGTGAATGTCAGAGATCCCCCCACCCCTCTCTTTCTCTCTTCTTTCCTTCTTCCTCCTCTTCTCTTCTTCTTTTGTGGTAGTAGGATAACCTATGGACATTACATCTCCAAGCTAAATCCCAAGCCCTTTTTTTTAATGTTTTGATTTGAAATAGGGCCTTACTAGGTTGCTGAGAGTCTCTCTATGTTGCTGCAGCTGTCCTTAAACCCCTGATTCTCCTGTCTCAGCCTGCCAAGTACTGGGATTACAGGCATATGCCACCATACTCTATGCTCAGAGCTATTTCTAAAGACCACTTTATGATTTGCTAATATTTTACTTTATATTTGACTATATAAGATTATGTAAAGTTTTTGGTTTTGGAAAAATATAATTTTATAAGAAACTAGAGAGCCGCAGATATTACTTACATTTTTCATAGACACAAACAGAAAATTGCTTTCTTTTCATGTTATTCTAGGATGATATTTAACAAATTTTAGTTTGTTACAGAGTCACGATCAATTGCCCCATTTATAAAATTCTGTATGCCCTAGCATGTTAATTGATTCTGCATCACGAAGTATTAAAGATAATTTTATTAAAAATAAAAGAATAAGCTTTCCTGTGCAGTACTTTTATTGGTAAAAGAATCACGGATTTTAAAAATAAAAATAACATACTTATACCATTATACTTCATATATGTAACATGAAAGTAAACTTCATGACTACATTTTAAATGTTTATTGAGGTTCCGACCAACTTCCCCTGTTGCTTTACTCACTTTTCTGCTGCGTTGCTTCTCTCTCCTTCCATCAAGAAGCTGCTCCTGCGGCAGTTTCAATTCAAGCTCTGTAGTGCAGTTATCTCTGTGCCGGCTCCGTAGGGAGAGGTGAGCTGGGATGGTCCTGCCCAGGCTTAAGCTGGTTGTACCATACGTTCCGGTCACTGTCGAGGATGCCTCGATATGCCGCCTGGCTAGGATGAGGAGTTCAGGAGTCGCTCACTCCACCTCTGGTCGCTGGGAATGCAGAAGGTCATTATATATTCCTTTGTCAGTAGACCCCACACCGGGGGCTGGCTCAGTGGCAGCCACCACTCAGCGGCGTGGCGCTGCGGCCACACAGACAGGCTTCTTTGCTCTCCTTGGTTGGCCTTCCGGATTTTGATCAGCTGTATTTCAGTTTTCGTAGCGTTTTCCACCTTTTTTGTTGCTTTTTTTCTTCTGTCAAAAAGCTGCTTCTATGGCTGATTTGAATAGAACTCACAACGCCTCTTGAGACATGTCTCACTCTGTCGCCATCTTCCCGGAAGTCCTTGGTGCGGTTTTTGTATGCGTGTTGCTAGTATTTTGTTTAGCAGTTTTACATCTAAGTTCATCAATGATATAGGCCTGTAGTTTTCTTTTCTTAAGCTGTCTTTATTTGGTTTTCTTTTTTAATATGATGTTTGCTTCATAGAATGTATTTGGGAGGGTCCCATTTCTTTCTATTTCATAGAATAGATTGAGGAGTATTGTGACTAGCTCTTCTATAATGGTTTTATAAAACTCACCTGGAAAACCATCTGGTCTTGGGCTTTTCTCTGATGGTAGCCTCTTTATTGCTGCTTCAATTTTTTTTGATTCCTATTTGTCAGTTTAAAGTTTCTAGATCTTCTTGATTCAATTTACGAAGGTTATATGTGTCAAGAAATTTGTCAATTTCTTCTAGATTTTCCATTTTGTTGGAGTATAGTTTTTCAAAGTAGTTTCTGATAATCCTCTGGATTTCCACACTGTCAGTGGTATTATCTTTTTCATCTCTTATTTTGGTAATTTAGGTTGATTCTTTCTTTTGGGTAGGTTGGCTAATGGTTTATCTATATTGTTTATTTTTTTGAGAAACCAGCTTTTGAGATTTTTTTTTGTATTTTTATACTCTACTTCATTGTTTTCTGCTCTGATTTTAATAATTTCCTGTCTTCTACTGGCTTTGGGGTTAGACTTCCTGTTTTTCAAAGGGTTTGAGCTATGTCATTAAGTTACTTATTTGGTGATTTTCTGTTCTTTTGTGGGCAGTCAGTAGTGCTATGAATTTTCCTCTTAGTACTGCCTTCAAGGTGTCCCAGAGATTTTGATATGTTGTATCTCTATTTTTGTTTGTTTCTAGGAATTTCTTAATTTCCCTCTTTACTTCTTCTATGACCCATACATCATTCAGCAGTGTGGTGTTCAGTCTCCATGTGTTTTTTGGTTTCTCTGGGTCTTCTTATAGTTGATTTCTAGTTTCATTCCATTGAGGTATGAAAAGACACAGGGGATCTTGTCAGTTTTTTAATTTGCTAGTGCTTGCTTGGTGGCCCAGGCTTCTTTTAGATTCTTGTTCAGGGTGTCAGATTCTTTGTTTATGTATACCTTCATTTCTTTCAGGCTCTTTCTTAATTCTTTTTGGAAATCTCATATCATTTCTAGTACTAAACTTCTGAATTGTCCTTCTGGCAATCTCTGCAATTCTGTGTTAGCAGGCTTGGTTATTGTGGAGTTTTGTGAGCTCATTGCTTCCTTGCTATTCTTTCTTCTCATTATTTCAGGTTTCTTAAGTTTGTGCCTTTGTTTCTTTTGATAGCTTTCTCTCATTCTGTGGGTTTCCTATATCTATTTTTTCTCTTTTTATAGTATCTTATTCTGGAGGCAGATATTTACCACTAGGTATGCTTTAAGATTGAATAGCTTCTATTATATGTGTATTCTTAGTTCTCTGTTGTGTGTTTATCACCCTTTGATACTGACCTTGAAAACTGTGGCTTATGTCATTCCATTGTTGTTCTGCCTATAGATCATCAGTACTGTGTTGCAGTTAATCTGTGGCTCCTTCTGATTGCTGCAATGGTGACACTGATGGGTTCCAGTTGTTAAGGTCTGGAGATCTGTCTTTCACTCCTCTTATATGGAGTTGGCTCAGAGGTCTGAGCAGAACAGTTTGTGCCCTATGTATTTTTGAACTTCAATGTATGAGCTGCTGGATAGTTCCTTCTGTCAACTGTGGTTAGTTTGTTTTTAGTGTCTGGCAATACTTTCTGGTGGTTCACCTCTCTGATCCAATCTCAGCAGTAGGAATTTGGAGATGGCAGCTGGTATATACAAGGGCAAGTTGTGTTGTATTAAGTGATGAAAGTTGAGTGAGGATGAAGGAGCTGGAGTAATTGATACAGGAATAGGGTAAAGTAGAGGATAGAGTTGAGTAGAATGAGAGTTTGAGTGTAGTAAGGTAATATATAGTGGAGATTAGACATAGTGAATATTTAGGAGGATTCTAGTAGCCAGTGTAGAGTGTTTAGGTATAGTGATATGAAATGAATTTAATACAAGACAAAGGAAAGACAAAAAGGAAAAGAAAAAAAAAGCAACAGGGAAAAGAGATAGGAAAAAGGGAAGAAACTTTATAAGAGATGGGGAAGAGAGCAAACACACACACACACACACACACACACACACACACACACACACGACAAAATCGTACAAACAAACAAAAAGGCACCATACAGACATACAGAGCAGACTTGGCCTCTGTAGCCCTCCTGGGTCGGCCTGTATACTTTCAGCTGTTTAAGGTCCACTTGCTATTGTAGGTTCTTGAGCATGTTCTAAGCATTCTCATTTGCTGAATAACCTATAGCAATGATGTCAGTTTGCAGCCCCACTTTTTGGTCCCCTTCAATGATTGGGACCTTGGCCTGCTATCTCTTTCTGTCTGTGCAGGTGATGAGTGCCATGGGTTTCCAAGTTCTCCACAGGACCTGTCCCTGTGTCCCTCTCTGCCTATGCAGGCAGCAGATGTCACTGGGGCTGGACCCAGTGTAAACATGGGTTTCTACACTTTCCACAGACCCTGGGCCTGCATCTCTCTCTCTGCCTACACAGGTAGTGGGTGTTGCTGGGAGCAGAGCCAGTGCAAACACAAATAGGGCCGAGTTGATCTGATTTTTCCCAGACATCATGACTGGATGTCCTGTGGTGAACTCCAGAGACCCTGCTAGGGTGCTGCGCCCTGCAGACTATAGGCATCTTTCCCCAAGTAGCCCTGGAGGCTGTCTCCTAACTGGTGCCTTTACTGTGCCTGACAGCAGCCTCCACCTCCCCCTCCACTGCAAAGTGAACTGTAGAGTCTTAGACCCCGCAAGTCTACCACTTGCCAAGTGAATCCCTCCAGCCATGCTGGGCGGGCTCCCACTGAGGTGGCTCATTAACTTACCATCTTGTTAAGCACTGCTCTGGCTCTCAGGAGGAAGAGATAGGCTCAGCCCCTGCTGTCGCAGGTGCTGGCTGGGTGTCTGTGTAGTCAAATCCCTGTTGAGTGTGGAGCGAGGTGCCCTCCGCTTACAGTACTGATGAACTTCAGCAGCTTACTTCATAAGTGGTTGGCTTCTTTGCTGGGTGTCTCTAGAGGCCTCGGTGCTGGCAGCCCTGGCAAGATCAGGCCAAGATGGTGCCACTGCAGCTGCTGCTGTTCCCCAGGTGAAGTGTGGGGCACTTTGCTGTCCTTGTTGTTTTCTGGCATTGGTTATGCTGTGTTTCGATTTTTCATTACTTTGTTCAATTTTTCGTTGCTTTTTTCTCTTTTTAAGAAGCTGCCTTCACGATGATTGAGTTCTAAGTCTCAGAATGACTGAGATGTGCCATTTCCCTCAGTCCCCATCTTGCCATCCCTTGTTAATTTATTCTATTGTAGATTTATATTTCCATCATTTCTACATTTATCTTTAATATTTTTCTTTCTAGGTTTTTCGTGTTTGTATTTTGATTCTTTTATTAACTTTTTGATATTTAGGTCATTTGCTTTCAGTTTTTTTATTTTTAATATATGAGATTATTCATTGGTCTCTAGGCACAACTTTTTACTCCACCTTATGCAATTATACTTGAAAATTATAGCTACTGGAAATCACTATTGTTTCTATCATAATTGCATGTTCAAATTCCTTGCCTAAGGAATTTGAAATTGCACAGTAATGTGCAATTTACAAGTACATTATTGTTGTAAGTAGTCAATATTAATTTATATTTAGCATATTACCATTTTATTGTTCTTAAGTTTTTTCTTTATTTCTGAGGTCAAACTTCAATTGTGCTCACTTTGTTTGAAGAAGGCCCTTTAACATTTTATATAATGTGAGTCTGTTACCAATGAATTCTCTTAGTTCTCATTTATGTGAAAGAGTGCTTTACCTTGCTTTCATGGCTTAGTCATTTCTATTAATTTTGGAATTTTAGGCTTATTGTTTTCTTCCCATGTTTTGGAAATATAATTTCATCTGCTTCTGACTTTGTTTTTTTGTAGGGAAGCCAGCCCTCAATCAAACTGTTATTTTAGTGATAATCTTTTTTGCTGACTACATCTAAAGTTTTACCTTTGTCTTTCATTTTCAGTAGTTTTCTGTTTCTATTTCCATTTAAGGAGCTCAGAACAAAATCGATTTTTCATTTCAAATTGTTTTTGTTAAGTAAGTTTTAAATCTTTGCATAATGAGCCATTACCAACTTTGGAATTATTAAAATTGTTTATATTATAAAGAGAAAATGAATTAATTGGTTATTATTATATAATGATTATTTTAGTTTGAATGATTTTATTAGCATACTGCGAACCCTAATTACTATATAAATTAATGAATATTGTACTAAACATGGAAAAAACAGATGCATTTAAGTTTAAGTCCACCATTTTATTATTTATTTTCTATTTATATCGTATATTTTGTTGCTTATGTGATTTTCTTTCTTTATTTTCTTTTCTTCTTTTTTCTTGGTGGTACTAGGGATCAAACAAGGGTCTTGCACATGCTAGGCAAGCACTCTATCACTGAACTACACTTTCAGCCCTTATTTCTTTTTGTTTATTTAATTTTTGCTTACCACTCTCAAGTATCAAGAGTCTTAACTATCAATGCACATTAGTAGCTTCTTTCCTTCTAGTTTGTGAGATTAAAACAATAGTCTCCTGTTATTTAATTACAGAGGAAGATAAACAAGGTTTTCATAGATAATTTTGGATGGCAGCTTCTTAGAATACCTGTTTGTTATAATTAGGAGGATGCTATGGATAGAGGAATGAAACTGAAAACAGAAAATATTAGAGCACAAATGCTTTTGAAAATCAAATGAAATGAATCCCAAAGAATGGGTATTGCTCTTCTGTTTCTTATTCATAAGCATGTGGAGAAATGAGTTGATGTCACAGAAGTCAAGAAATAAAAAGAAGCAAAACAATCAGAGGATACAATCGAAAGTCAAAAGTCAGGATTAGAGGTGTTGCAAACAATTGGTTAAGAAGAGACATATATGAGTCTTTTCACAGGCAACAAAATGAGAATAGAGAAAACAGCAAACTTGAGAAGGAAAAATAAGTAGGTGAAAGTAAAATGATGTAAACATAGCAACAAGTAGAGTACTTAATACATCATAGAAAGTTATTGCAGAAAACACAAATGATTATATTATTGATATCACAAATATGTGGTACACATCTCACTTGTATTCTGACATGTGCTTGTCAATTCTTCTGTGTCTTCCTTGGACTCAAAAATATCACCTCTGTCTTCAACTCTTTACTTCATCCCTGGTCTTCAATATTTTTATCAGGGCAAGAATATCTTCAGAGTTCACATGTACACACTTCAACATAAACATACAATGGAGCAGGGTCTCAGGTGGGAACTTCTTCAACTCTGTTACCTAAGAGCTCATGTAAATCTTCTCTTATACTGTTCTTCCTGCTATTCTTTAGAATAAAGGATATTTTTCCTTGACTACCTTCCTGATATCACTTTTATTTCTTTTTCTAATATTCTGATTCACCAATTGATGATGCTTCCTTTTATTGTCAGTATTTATCGCCATATTAGCATCACTTCATTACTTTATAAATATGTTTAAATATCACCCATGCTAAAAGGGAAATTTCCTTGATCCCATCTCTTTCTTTAGCTATAATCCTATCTACTATTTACTCTAATGCCAATATTCTTTAAAAGATATAGTATGTCTATTGTCAACTATGTGTCACCTCAAATTCATCCTTTCCTTTAATATAACTGGTCAATAATTACTCAACTGGACAGTTTCTGTCAAAAATCATGGTTTAAGTTTGGTCTGAGATTTCAGCCAGAACACAGTCTCATGGGAATCTATTTAAGGGCTTGAAAGGACAAGTGCCTTACCTACCTCTTATTTATGGCCTATCTCCTTTAATTAAACATATTTTTATTTTATTTTGGTTTATTTATTTATTTCTTGTGGTACTAAAGATTGAACCCAGGGACATTCTACCTCTGAGCTACACCCCCAGTCCTTTTTATTTTTTGTTTTGAAACAGTGTCTCCATAGGTTGCTGAAAGTCTCACTAAGTTCCTGAGGCTGGTCTTGAACCTGTGATCTTCCTGTTTCAGCCTTCCAAGTACTGGTATTATACGCATGTATCATGCCTAGCTAAACAATGTTTATAATACAAAAAATCAACAACACTTTGGGCTTTTTTACAGTAGCACTTATATATTGAAGTATTGGATTGGTGAAGGAAGAGATAATGATTTGTATGGAAGATATTTTTAAAAAGTAGGTGTTACTAACTATGGGGTTCAAAATGCCTAGAAAAGAAAATTAGAACACGGATGCACTGAAAAAAATTGAAGAAAACAGTTTTGAGGAGAGGGTTGGTGAACAAAGAACTTATCTGGATGTGGCCAAAGAGTGAATCAAAGTAAAGATGTATTGTCATAGTGGAGCTATTTTGATAAGGGAGAAGGATATTATGGATTTGCATATTTACCATAAAGCAGTTCTAGGTAATGATAATTTAGATAATAACCATGAGACCATTTGGTAAAGATTAAGGTGAATAGTTTTAGTTGAAATGCTTTAAAAATAGTGAGATTCTGTGCTTGAAGGTTGAATGTGTAAAATATGAAGCCTTGTACAATTTCAGAAAATCATTAGTCTTTGATCGTAAGAAAAATATGGATACGAAGAATTGAGCAACCACAATCCAGAAGCCTTCCCAAAAACTCACTTGGAGGGAGGAATTTGACAAGAGCTGGGAGCTTCATTACAATCCTCTGTTTTGCTGTACATTCATAATAGTCTCTCCATTCTTAGATTCCTTTTTAAGTAACAGTTATTATTATATAATTTTTTAATGTGGATAACTTATACAGCATCTTTGGCAGATGTACACATACCTTCATGCTATTTCTTTCATCTGTGCTTAAAATTTCATCTCACATAGATTGAAATATTTTTTGAGGGGTGGAAATTTTATGTTATTGTTCTCTCTCTTTAAAAAAATCTAAGTATGTTCCTAGAATAGTATCTTGATAATTACATTGCTCATCAAACACTTGATTATTTAATTAAAGACCAGATTCTAAAGATTTAATCCATCACAGAAGCTTAAAATAATCCTACATTTGAGAATTATTTCCTTGAATATTTAGAAAATAAAATACAATTCATGTAAAATGTTTACTTAGGGACACTGACATCTTGTTTAACAAATTAAGATACTCTTTAAAATCAGTTATATGAATTAAATGTAATATTTCTCAGATAGTTTATTAATTGGTACATATTGGTAAATTAAAATAATTGACAGAACAGTTTTAAATTTCATATTCATGAATCTTGTTTGAATTGTCATTAGCATTTTAAATATAAAAATTTTAAAATAAAAAATATCAATTTTGAGTGGTCATGAACTTATTAACACTTGCAAATGTTAGAGGATTGTGTGTCTAAGAATATATTCTGTTTCCTCTGTGACACCAAAGTTAGAGAAATCTGTTAGCGTAGCAGGGAAAGATTGTTTTGTAACTTGAAAAAAGCTTTGATTTACTTTTTATTTGTTTTTTATTTGGAAACCAGCTGAAAGATTCTAGTAGAGGGAATTGTGGAATCAGAGAAAGTCAAGTTTTTTGAAGACAGAGGAGATACACAGCAGGTATGAACAAGGTACAAGGACATTTTTGGCAAGCCAAATGTATATACACACACAGAGAAATTTCTGAGCCCTCATTGGGTAGTTCTAGGGTTCTGTATCCCAGGAAGTTTTGCAAAAGAAAGATTATAGTCTTGAATACTCATGCTTAAAAAGGAATTTTCAAAAAAGTCTATAGCGGTGTTCTTTTTCATACAGCACTTAAAGATGAAGTATATATAAGTACACTTTCTACACTAACCGCGTTTCCATTTTACTTTTTAAGTGCTTTGTTTTGAGTATGTGAAAAATAAAGACTGATTTTTAAATCCTTAGGGAGAAAATTGCCTTAGAAAGTCCATTCCATTCTTCAAGACTATTATTACAGGCCAAAATATTAAAATGCCAGAGAGCTGCTGGAACAATAAAGTAAAGGTCAGTCGGCATGATACCAACTTAGTCAATGAAAGTACTTTCTAGGTAAAAGCATTTCTGCTTTTTGAAAAAAATGAAAATGGTAAAGAAAACAATTTATTTATGTGAGGTTCATTTGATTTTCCTCTCAGAACTGTATTTCATTCTTGCTGCCTGGATTAGGAAGCCTGAAAAAAAAATCACTGTGAACAGTCATTTGCATTTTATAAATTGACTGATCGATTAATAGCCACATCTTACTCTATTCAGGGAGAGAATAAGAAAAAAATAAGCATACCTGTGTACACATACACACACACACACACACACTAACACACATACACACACACACACACTTGTGTAGTAATTTTTATTAGAAGATGCAAAAGATAGCTTTGGATAAATAAAAACTGACATTATGAGATTATGTCTGGACTTTTCCCAGTACTTTTAATAATTTAAAAACTGTTGAGTCAGGATCCCAAAGCAGCAGTTATTCACACAAAACATGATTTTGTTAGAAACTCAGACAGAATGGTTTAAAAAAAAATTCCTCAAATTTACTTAACTATGTCTAGATGACTAAATACTGAATTTTAAATACAAACATTGACCATAACTTTTCACTTATTCATGCTACCAATATTCCTTAAGCAACTTCTATGAGCCTGACAATACACTTTCTGCTGATTATAGAGATGAGGAAACAAATTCTCTATATTCAAATTGCCTACAAATTATGCTCTGTATCGCCATGTAGGGATATAGCCTATAGGGATATAGGATTTAGCAGTAGGTCAAAGAGCTAGAAATTTTAACTTACTAGGGTGTTGAAGATAGGTGGGTGTAAGGAAAGTTAGTGCTAGAAAGATGTGCAGAGATAGAGCATGAAGAGTCTTGAATATAAGAGAAGACAGACAGAATTCAAAAGCATACATTCATGTAATTGCCATCTCTAACTCTTCAAAGCCTTTTGTCTTTGCCTTTCTCCAAACAATGCATTTAATTATAACATTAAAAGATATGACATCTTTTTTTTTTTTTTTTTGTGGTACTGGGGGATGAACTCAGTGGCGTTCTACCTCCGAGCTATACCCCCAGCCCTATTTTTTTATTCTTTATTTTGAAACCGAGTCTCACTAAGTTGCGGAGTGCCTCACTAGGTAACTGAGGCTGGCTGCGAACCTGGATCCTCCGGTCTCAGCCTCCCGAATGCTGGGATTACAAGCGTGCACCACCACGCCCGGCTTAAGATATGACATCTTGAAAACTTAAATGTGAAAAAATTCAATGAAGATGATGTTTACAGTTTAGTCTGACACTATCAGAAGAGTGCATTAAGTACAGATGCTTCAGGAAAACGTTATAAATTGGCTTTTTCTTTTGGTGTTTGAGTCCACAGTTCACTTATTATTGTAGTGAAATGATTTGCCTTGAATTTCATAAGTTTAAGGGGGAGACACATTATTTATACTTTATCAAAATATGTAACTACTGCCATGATTTTGCTACTCACCTCCTAATGCATGTGCATAGTTGTTTATTTGTAATAACTTATTTGTATAGTTTTACATTTATTTTTATACTACTTCACTTTAATAACAACTTTGTAGACCAATGTGTTCCTTTTTGTATCTTTTGAGTTTCTAGCAGATAGTACCAATCTGGTATGGGTGTGGCTTCATTGGTAAGTTAAAATATCCTCCATGATTTGAGCAGGACTACCTTGTGACTGATGCTTGGTGCAGTTCCTCCCAATGAGTCTGGGAATGCAGCTCAGTGGCAGAGCACCTGCCCATCTTGTCTTGATCAAGTTCCAGGCTAGATCACCAGAACCTCACTGTTGCTTTGGTTCTATCTTGTAGAAAAGCAGGTGGGTACTGGTTGTCTCTACTCTGCCATCTTGAATCTCCTCATAAACTGTATTCTTAAAGCACATAAAAATATAAATATGAATATTTTACAATATAAAAATTATATTCTTAACTTTGCTTTATCTATCTTAGAGATAGATCTAACAAATCTACATTTTTTACTTTGTTGGGAATTACACGATTTGTGATAGTATAATGAAGATTTTTATGCTCTTGACAAATATTTTCCTGTGATTTGTGGCAATGTATTGTTAGCAAAATAATACCAGATAGCTTTGTATACTGGCTTCACTTTTCTTTTCCCAGAGATAAAATGAATTTAAGTTAATTATATCAAATGAACTATTAACCATTATATTTATACTGTCAGAACATATACACAATAACATTTGACACTAAATACAATGGAATAATTTTTTTTCTGGAATGTTTGGTTGTATGTAAAGTTAGAAAGTGCAAATTCAATCAGGAAAATATGTTAAATGACTATTTGCTATAGATTCGACACTAAACTAAACATCACTGGGATGAATTAGATGAGTAATGCATAGACCCAGTTATTGGCATTGTCTACTAAACATCCAAGTGGAGATGTTAAGTAGGCAATTAGATGAAAAAGCCCAGAAGTTACATGAGAGGTTCAAGTTGAGAACATATATCTGAAGGTGTTGGCTTTCAGATGACATTTAAAGCCTTAATGCTGATTGAGTTCTCCAAGGGATAGAGTCTGGATTGCAAAGAAAAAAAACAAAAAACAAAAAACATCTAGGTCTAGGCTCTGGAGGACTACAATGTTGGAGTTTGAAATTCTTTTGTGTTTGAAGAAAGGAGAATCCTTGGTAATGTCCCAATGAGGTCTCAGGGCAGCTCTGTTAAATTTGAAAGCATAAGTGTCTTTAATTTACTTGAAAGTGCTTTAGCAGAAATGTAAAATATACATAAAATTTGAATTAATAGGTTATGTTGTATGTTTTTATAATTTTGATCTATATTCTGTGGGGGGGGATGTTTCATTTGAACTATAGTGATCAGGAAAACACACTTCATGGTCAATTGTCATTTGAAAGATTGATCTATAAATGTGGTTCAGCTATCTGAATTTCTCATCAATTCCCACTAGGTGCCCCCTGTGGCTAATAGAGAACTGAAGTTTTCCATCAAACTGATATTTCTTTGGTGAAATGAGTAGTGTCCAAGTATATGGACTCATTGGAAATATACAAATAATCCTACTCTATGAATCAGGTAAATGAATTGAATGAGTCAAATAGCCAATATTCTTCAGATTTGTACTCAAGATTTAAGATTTACATCTGATCTGGGTTCTGTGATGCATTGAACATTTTGTCACTTGACATTTGACTAGTAGGTTAGTTGAATCTTGCTGCTACAATTATTGTAACTGTCTTGAATAAAATTTTATGTAAGATACTTTATCGAGAATTGAAAAGGATCGAGAGCTGGGACTCTATCCAGTTACCAAATAGGCTGTATAATATTTTATGTTTGCTTGATAAGAAATATTTGTGAAGTGGAAGAATGTAGTCAGATACTGTTTTTCATCATAACATATGGCCTGGTAGTAAGGTGTGGGTGTGTGTATGCACTCATTTATATGTGTGCCCTGAATCATCTTTACCTATCAGAGACTATATTACTAAGTTTCAAAAAATGCAGTAATTATGATGACACTAATCATTGTTGGTTAATTTTTAATGTTAAATTATTTGGATATCTAATGCAATCGAAATTCAAATAGTAATTCAAAGGGATAAGAAATATAAAACACCCCAAATATCTAGATTGCAGTGTTGGGAGAATATAATTGAAAACAGAATCTCCTTCCAACCCAGAAATGCCCTCCAGTAGTTAATGGAGAAAGAAAACAGAAAAAAAATACATGAATTCACTGCTTTAAATGGCTTTTTTGAGGCATTAGAAAAATACTTTTACTATTGAATAAATATTTCTATAAAACATAATTTGCATCACAGGAAATATGCCAAGAGATTTCAAGGAAATAAATCTAATTAAAAAATGGTCAAACAGATACAACCTACTGCATAGTCTTCTCAATATAAACAATAACTAGTCTTCAAGTAAGATAATCTCATAGCACCATTTGTCACACATAGTTCATCCTCACTTAACCTGATAGTTGTAATAATCCTTTGTGTTATCTGATTGGCTTTGTTGAGAGGAAAAGCAAACATATCTTTATGACAGAAGTCAGCTTTGCAAATAGGAGGAAGATGCCTAGTAATGGTAAGTCTTACCCTTCCACAGAGACAGGCAGGTAGGGGTACTTTCTCCCCTGATTTTTATGTTTCAAAAAGATGACTCCCAGGCCCTTGGGAAAGATATACCTAATTCATAAAACTGACAAAAGTTTTATTTAATCTTCAAGAGAATTTATATACATGTTAAGGAGAGGAGAAAATCCTTAAAATTATAAGTTCTCTAAAATAAATGCTGGAAAAGGAGGGCAAAAACTTTCTTCCTTTGTTTTCAATAGGGAGAATTAAGACTCTTATTTTTAATTTATATTTGTCCTTTCACAAATAAGAAATAGGACTTTATTTGAAAAACAATTAAATGTTATACATTTCAGAACAAGGCTGTTTTTTATAAAAGAATAGGAGTTATGAAATAAAATAGAGAGGAGATGAACTCAAGGATGGTTAGGATTTAGAAATGTGTAAATGAGAGCACAGATTTTTCATGGGTAATGAAAATAGTGGGTCTTGCTTTCCTTTGGGGAGAAACTGGTGTGTCTAGATTGGATGGTTCAGGTTCCTTGTTTGCTTACATGTGGCTGGGCTACCTAAAAGGAGAGACCAACATTAGTTCCAAACCTGTGGGGAAGTTAAGCTAGAGAAGCCTCAGATAGAGGATGTGAGGAGGGTATCAGGAGCTGAGCTAGGTATGAAAGATGGTAATAGGGAACAGTAAGTGCACAGGCATAAATGAGAGGTAAGAGTTTGGAGTTGTTCAAAGGCATGATAACCATGAATAAATAGGTCAGATCTATTTAAAGAAGCTGAAGCAGGACAGGCATAAATAATGGTATAATCAAAATATATCACTGTGCATTATCTGGGACCAAGAAAACAAATTTTGTTGGAATGGAATAGTATGTAGAACTTATAAGAGCGGTTTGTTTATCCTGTCTCATCCCAGAAATACCTTTTAAAAAGATGGTCTGCACAGAGTTAAATGAAGAAGACACATTAGAGATAATAAAGGACACCATATAAAGTATAAATGATAGTTATCCATGTAGATTTGGTAGTGCAAGTCATTTTATTAGAATTTTTGGACATTATTCTAAATTCTCTGTAAAATTTAAGGACTATCAAGTCTAAACTTCAGAACCTAACTTTGGTATCTGAAAAATATGCCCTTTCTTATAAGTCTCTAAATAATTATAGCATTGTTATTATTATTAACTAAATAATAGGAATGTGAATCAGTATTATTAAGCATAAATTGTGAAAGAAAAGGTATTCATCATTTAGAAGTACAGAATATTAATATTTTCCTATTAAAATACTCTGACCCCCTTATGTGTTTGTGAAGTATTCTCTCTTTTGGTTTTGAAATATTGAAACAGAAATATCCTTGAGTGCTGTCATGGAAGCTGATATTTAATGGTGTTTCCAAGAAACATTATGACAAAAGATTCCTGTCCAATTGTGAATCTATTTTTTGCTCATGTCTCACACTGAGATTCTTCCAGAGAAAGGGAGTAGAATACATATTACCAGTCTAATCATTCAGTTGTGTCAAAGAGAACCAGTTGCTGTAGAAAACATGCAAATCATTATCAGGTTGGACAGCTCGGCAGAATACAAACAACTGAAGGTTTATGACTAATGACAACAGGCACCATTTTTGAGAGTGTAGAGGGGAGAAGTTTTACTTATTTGTAAATGCCAAGATTTGCTGAAGCAAATGTCCTGTTCCTTATCTAAAGCAGAATTTACATAGGACTCTGAAAGATCATTCCTTATGTAAATGGAGTCTCACATATTGCGCATCTTATATTTTGCCATTTCTGGTGTAAAGGCTTTGCCTGAGATGAACTTTTCATTTCTTGACCTGGATTTTTGTTTGGATACTTTCTTCAGACTGACTCTGTTCTCATTCTGCTTTTTCTCCTCCAATGTTGTCTTGGCCTCATTTGTCTGCTGCTCGTCCATCTTGTACCACCAGATGATCACTCATGGACAGATTCCCGGGTCCTCTACTTAGTTCACTCAACACTAACAGTCTTCTGCAAATTGTAACAAGGGGCCTGAAATCTTCTTATCACAGGTATATGATGAACATGAGCCCAGAGAAGAAAGTTGCTAGGGGACAAATCAGAGATGAACAAGGAGTGGAAAGAAAGATGAGTCTGTATATCTAAGTATTTGAAATAAGTCACCCTGCCCTGTTTGTTTTATTCAATCTGGGTCAGGCTGCAACTGGATGCTGAATCTATTAAAAATCTGAGTCTTCAAGTAAAATGAATGTGACAGGAGTAAACGATAGGCTGTCGCCAACTCATCATGAGGAGTGGCTTGGCATGTGTGGGATGACTAGGAAATAGAGCTGTTTAATATTATTTGAAGCCAGAAATTCATGATGTGTGTTAAACTATGCCTGAACTTGAGACCATTGGGCAGGATTCAAATCATATGCAAAACAAATTTACTACATGTTTAATAGTTTTAAAAGCTTGCTGTGTGAGTATTAAATAAAATGTATGCGTTTTTTATTATGTAAATATTCTACTATTAAAAAAAAAATCTTTGTCTGCTTCAAAACCCAAAGGTAGAAACCAACCTGGGTCTTATAGTATATTGATACCTGGATTTGGTGATCATGGCTTGATAATTATATTAGATATTGGCATGGCCAGAGTAAATAAAATCAGAGAAGCAAGAGCCCTTATAAAACTCTCCTAAATAGGCTATTTCTCTCAGAGTGTGTTACATATATATTCAAGTACTCTTAATAAGTCTATTATTTTGAGACTTTTCATCTTTACTTTTATTGTCTTTGCCAGGAATTTGATATTAAGGTGAATTATGTTTATCTGAGAAAAAAAAAAAAACATATCAGGCAGTTTTTACCAAAGGAACTTTAATCCTAACATGTATGTATTAGCATTTGCCTCATTTCGTTTTATTATTCTTAAATATAATTCTTATTGGTGCATTGTAATCACACATCATAATGAAGTTAACCACACAGCACTTGTGAGCTTCTTCTGTCCAGGATCCCACCACACTCCCTTCTTTTCCCGTACATGATATTGAGATTGGCACTGATAGTTTCGTATAGGTACATAATGCGAACTCAAGCGTTTTTTTCATCAAGTCTCCTTCCCCCCACCCAACTCCCTTTCCTAGACCCCCCTCCATCACTCTATTGGGGTGTCCACTCCTTTCTCTGAAGTCCCTCTTGTGCCTTATTTTGTTAACAAAGAAACCGAAGGTAAAAGGGTGTAACTTCCTCAAAGTCAAGTCTTGGTCTGACTTCACTTTGTCTACTAACAATTAGACTTTTTATAAAAAAAAAAAACTTAAGTCGTCTTGTATCTGTTTCAAATAAAATTTAAGTTATTAATTTTTTCTATTATGCACTCATTAAACACAGCAGATCTTTGCTTTGTATTTAATCTTTGTTGTCATGAGATCTTATTTTTGTCTAGCTCCATTTCTGTTTTTTTTTTTTTTTTTTTGGCGGTACTGGGGATTGAACTCAGGGGCATTCTACCTCCGAGCTACACCCCCAGCCCCATTTTTTATTCTTTATTTTGAAACCGAGTCTCACTAAGTTGCAGAGTGCCTCACTAGGTAGCTGAGGCTGGCCGCGAACCCGGATCCTCCGGTCTCAGCCTCCCGAATGCTGGGATTACAAG
>PVLC010020936.1:0-28617 GCA_004027655.1 Graphiurus murinus
TTGCTATCTTTACGACTCTAAAATGCACCAGGCAGAGTCACTGTGACCTTAGGGTTTTCAATTGTCTCTACATATTTTTAAGGCTAAAGGCTTTACTATGGGTAAACATTAGGAAAAAGGGCAGAGGGGAGGGGGCAACCTGTGAGGAGCAACCAGCACAGTAGCCGCTTCTCCCTGTCTGAGTGTTTGCACGGAACCCAGACCCTGATTGCTTTTAACATTTTGGAAATTAATACCAGAGCACTTTTTCTTTTCTTTTCTTTTTTTTTTTTTTTTTTGCAGTACTGGGGATTGAACTCAGGGGCATTCTACCACTGAGCTATACTCTCAGTTCTATTTTTTATTCTTTATTTTGAAACAGGGTCTCACTAAGTTGTGGAGGGCCTCACTAAGTAGCTGAGGCTGGCCGAGAACCTGCGATCCTCCTGTCTCAGCCTCCCAAATACTGGGATTACAAACATGCACTACCATGCCCAGCTACCAGAGCACTTTTAATACTGGCACAGGCCTCACTAAGTAGCTGAGGCTGGCCGAGAACCTGTGATCCTCCTGTCTCAGTCTCACAAGTTGCTGAGGCTGGTCATGAATCTCTGATCCTCCTGGCTCAGCCTCACAAGTACTGGGATGTACTGGGATTACAAGCATGTGCCACACGCCCAGCTAATTTTTATTTTGAAATAAGGTTCACTAGGTTGATGAGATTCTGACTACTTGCTGAGGCTGTCCTCGAACATGGAATCTTCCTGTTTCAGCCTCCCAAGTACTGGGATTACAAGCATGTGCCACTACACTGGGCAAAAAATGATTTTTAAATGAAGATTAAGACATGTAAAAATTACTCCTAATAATGTCTATGGCCTGAACTTGGACTATTAGAATGTTTTAATACATTGCAAAGTAATTTAATTTTTTTTCTTTTTTGTGGTACTGGGTACTGAACCCAGAGGTATTCTACCTCTGAGATACATCCCCCCACAGCCCTTTTTATTTTTTGTTTTGAAACAGGGTCTTGCTAGGTTGCTTAGAGTCTCACTAAATTGCAGAGGTCCTCCTGTCTTAGTCTCTCAAATACTGGGATTACAGGCCTGTGCCACCATGCCTAGCTAATTTAATTAATTCTGTGAATATTTGCTTGTCATGAACAGACCTAAGAAGGCTCTTTCTCTTAGCAATTTGTGTATGTGTGTGTGTGTGTGTGTGTTACTGAGGATGGAAACCAGGCCACACCCCAAACCTACTTTTTATTTTTTATTTGGAAACAGGGTCTCACTAAATTGCTGAGAGCCTCAGTAAGTCGCTAAGGCTGGCTTCGAACCTGTGATCCTGTATCAGCCTCCCAAATGCTGGGATTACAAGTGTGCGCCACCACACCCGGCTTTCAAATCTTGAAATACTAGTGATTGACACTACCAGCTGAAGCAAGTAAATTCTCTCCCAAATACTAAAATTTCCTTAAAGAAACAATGCCAGTTCTTCTCTATAGCTTGTAGTGTAAAATATCCTAAAGTTATCAGCATCACCTGAGAGCTTGTCAAAAATGTGTATTAAGCCAGGCGTGGTGGTGTACGCTTGTAATCCCAGTACTTGGGAGGCTGAGACAGGAGGATCGCAGGTGCAGGTTCGTGGCCAGTCTCAGCTACTTAGTGAGGCCCTCTGCAACATAGTGAGACATTGTTTCCAAATAAAGAATAAAAAATAGGGTTGGGAGTGTAGCTCGGAGATAGGATGCCCCTGGGTTCAATCCTCAGTAATGCAACCCCCCCCCCCCCGCCAAATAAATCCCCCGTGTATTAATAGGCTCCACTCAGACCCATTAAATCCGAATCTCTGCGGGTAGGGCCCAGGAAGTTGTGTTTTAACAAACTCCAGGTGAGGTTTGAATAGCACTGCTCTATAGCAACGCGAGGAAACCTTTATGTATTGGAAATAGATTTCTGTTCATGGAACTGCATGACAGCACAAAAGAACGTCGGTGTTCAGTTTCAAGTTCCTGCCTCAATGCTCTCTACCCACCCTTAGGCCTTGTTCTTACCAGCTAGATTGTTGTAGCAGTCTGTCTGGGTGGTGTGCAGTATGTTTTCTTGTTCAGGTGTGAGAGCTGGGCCTTGAGGTCCTAGATTAGGTATCGGGGAGGGCAGACTTGGGTCCAGACCCCGCAGCTGAAGCAAAGCTCGATGGTACCTACTCACAGCATCTCGGTACTTCCCTTCGCGGTAGCGCTGGTTCCCTTCCTCCTTGTACAGCTGAGCCTCCTGCAGGCGCTTCTCCATAACTCCTAGCCGCCAGTCCTTGCGGAATTGGGAAGTGAAAGAGTACTGAAGCTCTGGGGTTGGGATCAAAACAACTGATTTTGGTAGCTTAAGAAGGCAAAAACTACCCTTCTCTAGGACAGTCCCTGGAAGGTGAGCTTTGCTTGTTTCTACCACACACACACACACACCCTCGCCACTGGGCAGGTTTTTTTCGGTCTCCAGAAGTGCAGAAAACTAGTTAGGAAGAGGATGTAGGAATAGTGAAACCAAGGACTGTGACTTTCTAAAGAGGCGATCCTGGGGTTAGAAGATACCCCGAGGGGGCGTGTGGGGGGGGAGGCCCTACTAAGGAATTGAGGCCGGCGGGTGAACGCCGGCGGAATTTACTTCCTCCTTTCTTTTGGACACACCCCCTGACCTGGAAGAAGAAGGGAATAGGCGGAGGCAACTGCCGAAGAAGGCAAGAGGTCTTCCCCCCATGCCAGGTCTTTATTTGTCCTTATTCAACAGGCATTTTTCGATGTCTGTGCAGTGAGTTGAGGCGCCGGGGTAAATGAGATTCTTGCTCCCTAAACCGCAGGTGAGGCTTTAGCGGCTTCATACGCATTCCAGTTGCAAGCCCACCAAGCACTCGGCCACCTCCTGGCCCTCTGCAGATGCCCAAGCCCGGAAGTCTCCTCCAAGACTTCAGTCTCAGGGCTGGAGCACCGAGACGAAAGGGTCTGGTCTCCCAGCAGTTTGGTACCTAAAGGGTCGCGCGCATTGCGCCACACCACCCAATCAGAAGCGGCTCCGGAAAAGTAATCCCGCAGAAACGATCCCGCCTCCCCAGCGGACCAACCCGGAAAAAAAAAATCCCCCGGCCGCTTCGCCAATTGAAAAAAACCCGGACGATTACGGATGGCCAACCAGAACGACGGACAACGATTCAAGTTGACCAATGAGAGAGGCGAAAGGCGGGGCCAGGGCGTCTGTTGCTGGGTAGACGTTGGGGCTTTGAGAGAAAAGAAGGGCCAAGGGTTACTGTATTCCTGGGTTCTGAAGAACTCTTTTGCCCACTAGTCACAAAACAATTGCTGTTAAAAGCAAGCTGTCATGTTGCAACAGTTTCCATCCTGGCTTTTTTGTTACTCTCAAAATCCTACTGCACACACAGAGTAGGGAAGCGAGGCCATCAAGCAAGCCTAAAGACACCGCGGGTACTGGAAAGGAGCCGAGTGTACGGGTGGTGAGAAGGTGGGAGGAGCGTATAATAAGGAAGCTCCTGGAGGCTGCGCAGAACCCTCGGCTGAAGTACGGAAAGACGGGCGCGCACACGCTTCCGTGCTACGAGGCACTTGAGCCCTAGCCAGCCTTGCCCGTCTCTGGCCCTGCTGCGGCTGCGCGAAAAAAGCCCCCGCGCTGATTGGCCCGGAGGCCGAGAGGGGCGGGAGAAGGAAGGAGGGAACTCCTTCGTCCTCGGCGCGCGCCCGCCCGCGGTAGGGGAACCGAGGGGCTGGAAGGAAAGCTGCTCCCTGTTGCGTTGTTTTGGGCTCCGTGAGCCGAAAGGGGGAGGGGAGGGGAAAGGCGACACAAACACTACGCAGCGGAGACTGGGAGGCCTTCGCCGCTGCGTGCGTGCGTGCGCTCGCTCGCGCGGGCCCAGTGCTGGCGCGTGAGGCGGAGGCGGGCGGCGGCGGCGCCTGCGCGTTCGGGCTCGGTCGACGGTTCGCAGGGGAGGAGGCGGCGGGAGGCGGAGGAGGCGGCGGCGGCGATGGAGGTGAAGCGGCTGAAAGTGACCGAGCTGCGGTCGGAGCTGCAGCGGCGGGGCCTGGACTCGCGCGGCCTCAAGATGGATCTGGCGCAGCGGCTCCAGGAGGCGCTGGACGCCGAGATGCTCGAGGACGAGGCCGGCGGTGGCGGGGCCGGGCCCGGTGGGGCCTGCAAGGCGGAGCCTCGGCCTGTGGCCGCGTCGGGCGGCGGCCCGGGCGGGGACGAGGAGGAGGACGAAGAGGAGGAGGAGGAGGACGAGGAGGCGCTGCTTGAGGACGAGGACGAAGAGCCACCCCCTGCTCAGGCCTCGGCCTTGGCCGCGCAGCCGCCGCCGGAGCCCCCGGAGGCGGCAGCCATGGAGGCCGCGGCCGAGCCCGATGCTTCGGAGAAGCCGGCGGAGGCCCCAGCCGGGTCAGGTGGGGTAAATGGTGGCGAAGAGCAGGGCACCGGCAAGGGAGAGGAAGACGAGCCGGAGGAGCGGAGCGGGGACGAGACACCGGGATCCGAGGTGCCGGGAGACAAGGCCGCAGAGGAGCAGGGTGAGGAGCTGGCAGCGGAGCCCGGATCTAACCCTCCGGGTTCGCCCTGAACCAGCACTCCGCCCCGCACCGCGGGGTCGGATCAATCCCTTGGGCCCACTTAACCTGAAAGTGCTGTTCTCTTCGCTATTTGATGGGACCCCGCAGGGGTGGTGGCTCATTCTCTGCCCACCTTTCTAAGGGGTTTGGCTGTTGTGGCTCCAGTGTTCATAGGAGGGAGGTTCCTGCCTAACTTGGTTCCTTGTTAGTGGTTGAATGTGAATGGTTTTGCATGCGAACTGCTTCCAAGCTACCTGTGGAGCAGTCGCTCCGCAGGCTCCTTACCTTTTTTCTTAACCGAAAACGTGCTGAGGAATTGGGAATGACAGGGGCCGCTTGACCTACCCTTGCAGGGTTAGACCTTTGGGTTGACTGTTGACTTTCTCACCCTAAAAATATTAAGCTATGAACTTGAGTCCGTCAAAGTGCTTTCTGTCAAAGCACATTGCTAGAGCTTGAGCCACACAGAATCTGGAAATCTAACCTTGCTGCTGCTTGAGCAGTAGGGGACAGCCTCTAGTGTGAGTGTTGAGTTTAATAGTTAACTAACGGAGAAAGTCTTAATCTGGTGCATTTGGAACAAGTTAGTTACTTGACTAGGGCTTTTACCGTGCCTGTGTTTTTATAATTAAACTTTAATCTCCCCATTGAACCAATGGATGAATGTATTTGTAGATTTGCTGTATACTTGGCGCTGGGCTTACACGTTTTAGGTTCTTATGTGATTGAGGTTCTCGTGGGTCCGTTGAGTAACCTTGTGGAACAGAAGCCTCTGGGAGTTAGTGACCTTTCTCTTTTCAAGTGATTGAATGATTAGATTTGAATCCTAAGAATATCTATCAGTAGCGAAGGAAGCTAGACCTGCTTCCAAATCTTACTATAAAATGGGCTGCCTCACTTCTTACTACAATATTTTTTAGGCTGCTACGGAGTTATGGAGTTATCCTGGTATAATTGGAACCTATTTTGCAACAATCACATGCAACTTGTAGGCATTCTATTATATAATCTTTGACTTGTGTGTATCCCAAATACAGATAAAAAACATTGAAGGATAAAAGACTGCCCTAAAGAAATTATTAACAATCTGGTGTTGCTGGGCGTGGTGTCACACTCCTGTAATCCCAGTTTTGGGAGGCTGAGACAGGAGGATGTAAGTTTCAAGGCAGCCTCAGCAAGTTAGTGTGACCCTGTTCCAGAAAATAGAAAGGGCTAGGTGGTGTAGCTCAGAAGTAGAATGCCCCTGGGTTCAATCTCCAGTACTTAAAAAAAAAAAAAAAAAAAGCCTTGCTGGTACAAAATACAAAAGAATAAGGAAAAGCTCAAGAGTTTTTCCTTCTTGTAAAGAGTGTTGCTAAATATATGACAACACCTTTCTGCCCCAAATTATGTGCAGTAAAGATGCAGTATTATTTATGGGTCTCTTGTGACCTAATGGTTTGCTCTTGGAATTTTCAGTAAAAATCCCTGATAAAAATACAGCTATGTATATCATGCATTTGATTTCATTTGCTATATGAGTAAAACCATGGGTGGCTGTGCATTTTAAGGCAGGAAAGGCAAGCTCTTAGAGAAAATTTGAGGCTTGTATATCATGAAGCTGTGGAAAAGTGTTAGAAAGTATGTATTAAGTACCTGACTTAAATCCAAATCTGGTAAAAATTTAAATTAATCTGTGAAGGTTTTTTTAAAAGACCTGAGGGATATTTGTGTGTGTGTGTTGTATTAATGGGGGAAATCTGCAGGTTTGACCTGATTTAAGCAGGTAAATTTAGAATGCAAAAATTGTCCAATTTTTATCTACTGCTTGACTTTAATTAGTCCATACTGTCCCCCCTCCACCCTAAATTCCCAGCCAATGATAGAAAGATAATCTTTGGAAATAAAATATTTTATGGAAACCAGGCGTGGTGGCACACACTTGTAATCCCAGCATTTGGGGAGGCTGAGACTGGAAGATCTGGGTTTGAGGCCAGCCTCAGCTACCTAGTGAGGCACTCCACAATTTAGTGAGACCCTGTTTCAAAATAAAGAATAAAAAAATAGGGCTGGGAGTATAGCTCGGAGGTAGAATGCCCCTGAGTTCAATTCCCAGTACCGCCAAAAAAAAAAAATGTTTTATGGATGCAGTGGGAATAACCTATTTTGATTAGATAGATCCTCAGATCTCCTTTAGTTTCTATTGGTCTGAGCTTATTCTACATTCCAGTATAAAAACTGCTGATTTTCTTTCCCTCCTTTTTGTAGGAGATGATCAAGATAGTGAAAAGTCAAAACCAGCAGGCTCAGATGGTGAGCGGCGGGGGGTAAAGAGACAGCGGGATGAGAAGGATGAACATGGCCGAGCTTACTATGAATTCCGAGAGGAGGCTTACCACAGCCGGTGAGGGAAACAGTCCCTTTCCTTGAAGGGAATGTCTACTCTGATTTTGGTATCTGATGTTGATTGGAGTCTGGAAGGAGGGGTGGATTAAAAATGGAATAGGTTTTTATAGGCATAAGTTTTAGATTGATTCTACTATGGGAGCTCCTATTGTCCTTTCTCATTTATTGAAAGAAGCTGTCTGCTGGAATTTGATGTTCACTGATAGGTTAAAATGGACATAATCTCACATAGACAACTCAAAGAAGAGGGCTTTGGTTACATTGTATTTGCTTATTTCTCCTACATATAGCTCAAAGTCTCCACCACCTCCTGAAGAAGAGGCAAAAGATGAGGAAGAGGATCAAACTCTTGTGAACCTGGACACATGTATGTATAAGGCAGATAGATTGGGGTTTTAAACTAATCTAAAAGTGGTTTTGGAGATGAAAACTTCATGGTTTACAGATTCTAAGAGACTTTGTATCCATTGTGGACAACTAAGTATATTTGTGTTCTTTGGTGGTTTTCAGGTGTCAGGCATTGCAGTACACCAGTTTTTCTTTCTTTCTTAATAGATACCTCTGATCTCCATTTTCAAGTGAGCAAAGACCGCTATGGAGGGCAGCCCCTTTTGTCAGAGAAGTTCCCCACACTTTGGTCTGGGGCAAGGAGTACTTACGGAGTAACAAAGGGAAAAGTCTGCTTTGAAGCCAAGGTAAGTAGCTCATGGACACCATTCATTCATTAAACTACCTGTGTATCAGACTCCCATCCATCAGTATTTTGTAAGTACAGAAAAAAGGACTCCTACTATAACAGTAATCTTATCTGCAGTGACCAAAAAATTGACTCCCATGGTTTTGGTTTAGTGACAGTTGTCATTCAGCTCTTGAGTTGTGATAGTTATCATTTTCAGTTTGTATAGAAACCATGTCTAATTCAGACTTTGTTCTTGTGTTGGTTGGAGTGTCTTAAGAGTTCCTTTTCTGACTTGGCCAGGTAACCCAGAATCTCCCAATGAAAGAAGGCTGCACAGAGGTTTCTGTCCTTCGAGTTGGGTGGTCTGTTGATTTTTCCCGTCCACAGCTTGGTAAACTTATTTTGTAACTTCCTTGTTTTTGTTTGTTACCATCTTGCTCATTCTATGGGAACTTTGGGAATAGGTAACTGATTCTTTATTATTCTAGGTGAGGATGAATTCTCTTATGGTTTCGATGGTAGAGGACTCAAAGCAGAGAATGGACAGTTTGAGGAATTTGGCCAGACTTTTGGAGAGAATGATGTCATTGGCTGCTTTGCTGTAAGTGTTCCTAGAAGTTGTGGATTTGCAACAAGGTGTGGATAAAGGGCCCTGGGAATTCAGTTGATGCTTTCCATCCACTGAACGTTTTCATGCATTTGTTGTATTGCCTGCTTAGTTACGTTTGCAGCAGTCTCAATTTTTTTAAAAAAACTAAACTGTAAGATTTTATCAGCCTCGAACCTTTCGGCTCATAAGTGCTCTTGTCCTTTGTAGAATTTTGAGACGGAAGAAATAGAACTCTCCTTCTCCAAGAATGGTGAAGACCTTGGAATAGCATTCCGGATCAACAAGGAATCCCTGGCAGACCGGGCCCTTCTACCCCATGTCCTCTGCAAAAATTGTGTTGTAGAATTAAATTTTGGTCAGAAGGAGGAGCCCTTTTTCCCACCACCCGAAGAGTTTGTGTTCATCCATGCTGTGCCTGTTGAGGATCGTGTCCGCACTGCAGTCCCTCCCAAGACCATAGAGGAGTGTGAGGTATGCCAGTGTGCAGAAATTTAGGTTTTATGCTTTGGAATGGTGGGTGATATATTCTCCCAGGTCTCTTCTTTAAGCATTTCCAATACTGGGATGGGAAGATGTTCTTAAATTATGTTTTATAAAATGATCCTCACTTATTTTTCACTGCATTCCTGGTTCTGCTTACCTGTAGGTGATTCTGATGGTGGGGCTACCTGGATCTGGAAAGACCCAGTGGGCACTGAAATATGCAAAAGAGAATCCTGAGAAAAGATACAATGTCCTGGGAGCTGAGACTGTGCTCAATCAAATGAGGGTGAGTTGAGGTGTCTGAGAACAAGAGTCCCACAAATAAAAGGAGTGAGTTTTTCTTTATTTTTGTGGGGTTTTTTGATACTGGGGATTCAACCCAGGGGCATTCTACCATTTGGAAACAGGGTCTCACTAAGTTGCTGAGGCTGTCTGTCCTCCTGTCTGTCCTCCGGCGATCCTCCTGTCTCAGCCTCCCAAGTACTGGGATTGCAAGCCTGTACCACCATGCCCAGCTTGTGTGTGTTTTAAATGAGTTCTTTTTCTTCTGCTGTATCAAATAAAATTTGGAATTTATATACAGTTTGACTAGAAATCAATACTGCAGGAAATGGGCAGAATTCATAGCACTGAGGAAGAGGGTTGGGTTGGTGTGATAGGTATAGCATTTAAAGCAACAGCAGTGTCTCTTGGATCTCAACTTGCTATGTAAACTCGTTGTTTTCCTCTTTCCCTCACACTTATCAGATGAAGGGGCTCGAGGAGCCAGAGATGGACCCCAAAAGCCGAGACCTTTTAGTTCAGCAAGCCTCCCAGTGCCTTAGTAAGCTTGTCCAGATTGCTTCCCGGACAAAGAGGAACTTCATTCTTGATCAGGTATGGTTCAGACATTTTGTTTGTTTGTTTGTTTTTGTTTTTTTTTTTTGGTGGTACTGGGGATTGAACTCAGGGGCATTCTACCTTCGAGCTATACCCCCAGCCCTATTTTTTATTCTTTATTTTGAAACCAAGTCTCACTAAGTTGCGGAGTGCCTCACTAGGTAGTTGAGGCTGGCCGTGAACCCGGATCCTCCGGTCTCAGCCTCCCGAATGCTGGGATTACAAGCGTGCGCCACCACGCCCGGCTGGTTCAGACATTTAAAAACTTTTTTTTTTTTTAATGGCGGTACTGGGGATTGAACCCAGGAGCTTTCTACCTTGGAGCTACAGCCCCAGCCCTATTTTTTATTCTTTATTTTGAAAAGGTCTCACTAAATTGTGGAGAGCCTCACTGAGCACTCATTAAGCAGCTGAGGCTGGCCTCGAACCCGGATCCTCCAGTCTCAGCCTCCCAAATGCTGGGATTATAAGCCTGCAGCACCATGCCTGGCTAACAATTTTTTTTTTTTTCCTTATGTAAGATACAAAGATGAAAGTTGAGCACCCACTTAATTTGATAAAATTGCTTATCATTAAACTGGGGTGCCTAGGTAAAGAGAGATTGAATTTAAAAAAACATGAATCGGGTTACTTAATTCTGACCATCTGGTTGCGAGTTACCATTGTAATATTTTTTAACATTATAGGGGTATCTACCTCTCATTTAGTATTTTAACCTGAGAATGTGTGAACCCTGGGTAATAGAGGCCATGGGAAGAGAATTGAAGGTCATTTGAATTCCTGGCTCCACCACTTACTAGATTTGTTATCGTGGACAAGTCCCTTAGTCTCATCTGAACCTCAATTTTTCTAATGTTTAAAATATGATAATACCCATCATGTAGAGTTTGAAAAGTTACTGACTGTGTATTATTGACCCTAATCTGATTTAGGCGAAATTGATGGTTTTTATTCCCAAACATCTATTATTCCTCCTGTTCCTAGTGTAATGTGTACAACTCTGGCCAGCGGCGGAAGCTATTGCTGTTCAAGACCTTTTCCCGGAAAGTGGTGGTGGTTGTCCCTAATGAAGAAGATTGGAAGAAGAGGCTGGAGTTGAGGAAGGAAGTGGAGGGAGATGATGTGCCTGAGTCTATAATGCTGGAGATGAAAGGTGCGCTAAAATTACATAAGTTGGGGATCCTGTACGTGGTCAGTGCATACCGTATCAGGTTCTCTTAGTACCAGGAGTGACTCTCCATGTCTAAAGTGCAATGTCATGAGTGTGAGCACTTGTGAATGAATGAATGAGCCAGGCCAGGTGGCTTGTGCTTGTAGTTCCAGTACTCGGGAGCCTGAGACAGAAGGATCACAGATTCACAGCCGGCCTTGGCAACTTAGTGAGACCCTGTTTCAAAACAAAAATAAAAAGGGCTCGGGGTGTAGCTTGGAGGTAGAATGCCTCAGGGTTCAATCCCCAGTACCACAAAACAAAAATAAACAAATGAGTGAATGAGCTGAGTAAATGGAGAAGCTGTAGCCCTTTGACTCATCTAATATCAGAAAAGGGAAATAGTAATACGTTACAGGATAATTACAACTCAAGGAAGGAGATACAGCTTAATGACCCAGCATACACAAGGCTTTGGGTTTGATCCTCAGAGAAAAAAGTTTAATAAAGCTGGGTGTAGTGGCACACATGTGTAATCCCAGTACTTGGGAGGCGGAGACAGGAGGATTTCGGGTTCAAAGGCAATCTAGGAAACTTAGTCTCTGTTTCCAAATAAAAAATAAAATCTGTCTGGTCTGGGAGTATAGCTCAGAGGTAGAATGCCCTGGGTTCAATCCCCAGTAACCTCCCCTGCCCCCAACACACACATACACACACAAATGACAGACAGATAGATTGATCTTAAGAGGCTTTGAATCAGGTTCATTAAGTATGTTTGGTATGTGCACTATATGCCCAGCACTTTCCTAACAGTATAAGAAATGAAGCCCTGCCATCATGGGATTTATATTCCATAAAAGGGAAGGGAGTTACTATAGGTCAAATTAAAATTTGGTGTTTGGAATAAATTATGTCATTGGTGTATTTTAATTTCTGGTATACTAGGCTTGTGATTTGCTTCTTTGCTCTTTTTTTTTTTTTTTTTTTTTTGGTATTTGGACAAAATCATTAATGCATTACAAGTTCTGAGAGCACAGTCCACACAAGACAGCACTAACTATTTTGACTGATTTCACTTTCTGCTGTTCCCTTGGTAGAGTGATTTTTCCTTGCTGCTTTTAGTTTGTGGCATCCTACCTACCCTGTCAACTGCTGGCTCTTTAAAGTCTGATTACACATTCATAAGCCAAATTTTCCATGTCTAAACAGAGTGAACTAAGCCAGTCCATAACTGATACTCAGGCACTGGGAGAAATTTAGTTCAGTTTTATAAAACAGGGCTAACTGGATTCGTCTGAGAATCATGAGAGCTTCATTGAAATGAATTCCACTGGGACTCAGCCTATGAACTTGATGTCCAGAGGCTGGCAGCTGTGCTGGCCCATCATGTACAGGTGGTAAATGAGAGCCCTTGTACTCTGGTTTTCTCTTCTCCTTGTATAGATGAATAGATTGTTTTAAGGTCGAGTTTCTTTTAAAAATGTAACTTCTTAGCATCTTATCTAACCAACACCAAAACTTTCTCAGTTACTTTTCGCCTCTGTTACCTGCTTCAGTCCTGATAAGAAACTGTAACCCAGTTCACTGCTGATTCATTATGGATCACTTGAGAACTTGTAAATCTACATTTGGCAGTTAACCCTTTGTCTGGAACTGTTAACAATATAGGGAAAACTTAGAGCAGAGAAAGTTAATTTGATTATTTGAATGTAAGTGGGTGTGCACTTGGCACATTTTTGTGCATTACTAGATAAGGCTTAGAAAGTCTTAGACTGCCTGTAGTAGAATTTTCATAATGAGTTCTTACCCATCTATGCACTTTTCAGGCCCACAAGCTTCTCTCTTACTCTTATAGCCAACTTCTCTCTGCCTGAAAAGTGTGACTATATGGATGAGGTGACATATGGGGAGCTAGAGAAGGAAGAAGCTCAGCCCATTGTCACCAAATACAAGGAGGAGGCAAGGAAGCTGCTACCCCCCTCTGAGAAGCGGACTAACCGCCGAAACAACCGGAACAAGCGCAACCGGCAGAACCGAAGCCGAGGCCAAGGCTACGGTGAGTCCTGGGGACCTGCCAGCCCCCAGCCTCAGTCTGTCCTTTGTGCTGAGTACAGCAAGACCTGCAACAGAAGGCTCGGGAAACCAAGTCAAGTCACTAACAATAAGGAAGTACCTTCTTTATGAAGCTTATTTCTTCCTGTGTCTTTTACCACCACCAGCTTCTTGTGCTTTTTCCATAATTCTTTAAAAAAAAAAAAAAAGATAGTTTTCAACAAAAATATTTGTTTCCTTAAAAAGCAAGTGTTGTGCCTTCTCATCTGTCTAGTTTTTATGTTAACATACGGGTTCTCCACTTCACTGTGCCAGTGTATTGGAAAGATCTGTGCAGTGAAATCTGATTCTTGTCTTAGGTTTTCTTGTATATTGTCTGTTGGATCAACCCAGCTGTATAGACCAGAAAGTGAATGCATTATTCATTTTTCAGTGATTTTGGGCAGCTACAAAGCAAGTTAAGCTATTAGTGAAGTTTTCCTCCAAATGTCTAGTTTGTCAGCTAAACCCTGAGTGTATATTCACTGCTCTTTAAAAACCGTATGTGTGTGTTTAGTGTGTATATAACTGTAAGTCAACAGAGGTTTTGAGTACCTGTTACATGCTGGGCACTGGGACTACCAAAAGTTCCTACCCTCAAGGAGTATATTATATATATATAGTCTTTGTTTCCTTTGTATAAAATGATGGGTATGGGTTATATGATATCTTTGATCCCTTCCAGGGCTGAAAGTCTGTGACTCTCTGAATGGCAGTTTTTACTCATGTTTCTAACTCTGCCATGTATCCTTTTGCCATCCTAAATGTTTTGCAGGAATTGGGGAACTTCAAAAGCAAGGTGGCTTGGTTTTCTTGTGTCTTTTCCTCTGCCCTCCCCCTAAGACTTTTTAAAAAGATCCTGGCTGGTACTTTAATTAACATTGTACAAGCCTGGCCAAAGCAGGCCTCCTATTCCCCCAGAATTGCCTTTGGCTCCAACTTTTTGATTTCCACTCAGATGTGGAGCCAGGACCCCACGCCAGCTGTCTGAGCGTGCTCTCCATTTCTCTTCCAGTGGGCGGGCAGCGCCGAGGCTACGACAACCGGGCCTACGGGCAGCAGTACTGGGGGCAGTCTGGAAACAGAGGGGTGAGTGCAGCTCTCCTTCTGCTCCTCCCTCTGGGCTCTGATAGCCATTCCTATTGGCTTGGGGGAGCAGAGGGGTTTGGGCTGTTTTCTCAGGGCTTAGGGTTTTGCCCATTTAATATGTTCCTCTGGAAGAATTTGACCTGGGAAAAGAATTAACCCTGTTTATAATACCAAGCTAAGAAGTATCTCATTTAAGAGGGGGGTAACAGTGGGTCTTGCTGCTAAAAACCCATGGATCTTCACTCTCTCTTCTTTCTCAGGGCTACCGTAATTTCTATGATCGATACAGGGGAGACTATGATCGATTCTATGCGCGAGATTATGAGTACAACAGATACAGAGACTATTACAGACAGTACAATCGGGATGTGAGTATCTCCTTGGCATAAGGGGAGGAGGGGGTGGAACCAGAAGGACGAGTGTCATACCTGTTCATCCTGAGCCAGCTCTGGCTCCAAGTGATGGGATTTCCCTTTTCTTCTAGTGGCAGAATTACTACTACCACCATCCCCAGGACAGAGATCGATACTACAGGAACTACTACGGTTACCAAGGGTATCGGTGAAGCCCCTGCTGTTGTCGCCTGTCAGCTATGATGCTGAGTCTCTGGGGGTGCCAGACACCCCCCAAAACACAACCAAGGAAAACAGGGGCTGTCGGGGTGGGGCTGAGCTGCCGGGGAGGGGTGGTGGGGGGAGGGTGCGCAAGCAGGGGTGGGGGAGGGGGGAGGTGGAAGCAAACAACAAAACTGTACATTTTTTTTAAAGTTTGTTGAAAAGATTATTGTCTTATTCTATAAAACATTTCAAACCTAGTTAGATATTTGTAATCAAAAAACATTTGCGCAGAAAGCAGCACTTAGGGCTGCCTGTCCTATACCCTGCAGTTGGATAGGAAAAGAACTGAACATGTCACCCTTCTGACATTCTAAAACAGCTGGACTGGCAGCCGAGTAAGGGAGAGTGATGCCGTGGTGTGGGGAGGAGGGCAGCAGCGTGAGGGTACGCTCTCCACAGCAGGTAGGAGCAGGCAGGAGTGGGGACAGAGGGAGCGCTTGTGACCGGGCAGTGAAAATAAATGATTGGCTCTTATCAATCACTTGCACCAACTAACCGTTTGTATTTTCTTTACCGACCTTTCCCTCTTGGGATATCTGGTCTGGTGGGCTGGGAGGCCAACGTGTCCCAGTGTCCACTTTGCTGTGCCTTTGTGCTTTTTAGCTGAGGCACAGAGACTTTCAGTTGGGCGGTTCTATTATATAGGATTCCCAGGCCAAGAAGGCATGGGGACTTCTCTAGATTGCAGAGCAGAATAGCTTGCCCCCTCTAAGTACCCATTAATGAATTCCCATGAAGTCTTGGGGAGAGTGGGACCGTAGCCCTCAGCCTACAGATTGTTATTTGCCAGTCTCTAGTCTCTGTCTTCCGAGGTTGAGAGAGGCAGGAAGGCTCTGAAATCATCTCTGCTAGAGTGTCTGCCTCTTACGGTGCGAGAGAAGGAACGTTTCTCAGGGTTTCAGCTCACAGAAATGCAGCAGGACTCTGTTCACTGCAGCAGGATATGTATATAGGTGAATCCTGTGGTGTGGGCTCCTAGGCCCAGGTGCTGAGAATAGCAACTATTTTATACAGTGTGGGGGGCTCTGCCCTGCTGGGTTTTTTTGATACACAGGTAGAGAATGAATAGAAAAGGGGGGTGGGAGGGGAGGCAGCTCAGTGGGGCTGCTGAAACTTGGGAAGAGTGTGAGTGTGAACATGTGTGCACATGTGCGTGAAAGGGAGCACCCCTTCTGGACTTCTTGAAAGAGGATTCCTTCTGGGGCGCTTTCCCTGTGTGTCCCCAGAGAGGACTCTATCCAAGAGACTTCTATTGGGATCATTTAGTCTAATTTTACCAGCACCCTTCCAGTTCTTGACAAAACAGCTGCAGGTTGCTGGATTCAAGAATATGGGTGGGATATGGGAGTGCTCTTTCAATATTCAGCTTCAGTTTTAATTCGTCATCTTGCTCAGCACTGTGTCAGCCAGGAGCTTACTCAGCAAACACCATGCATTACAGCACTTCCTAGCGAGAGAAAACCCTGGGTTGTGCTATTAGAAAATGCTTCACTTCCACTTCCTCACCTGGGCAGTTCTGTTTCAAATTGTGCTGAGATTTGATCTTTCTCTCCCTCTCCCCCGTCCCTGCCGTGCAGCCCTTCTCTAGGTGTGCAGATCCTCATTCTGGTCCTCTGGTCACCTCTGTCTGTTAGGACACACCCTCCTGCTCAAGCCCCTCTGACCCCGAGGCTGGAACAGGGGGCTGGTAGGAGATTAGTTTGCTTGCTCATAATGATGTCTTCTCTTGGCACTTTCTTCCTTGTGCCATCAAATGGATTTGTGTGTGGCGGTGGGTGAAGTGATTGCATGAACTTTTCTGTAACCTAATTTTTTATTTTTATTAAAGGAGAAAGCTTTTCGCATAGCGTCAGGGCAAGGAGGTAAAAACTGGAGCCCAAAGAAATTTTCCCTTAGGGCAAGATTATAATAGAAAATTGAATTTCCTGAGGCAAAGGCTGCCCCCCCTTTTCAGATGTTCAGACCTCCAGCAAATAGCATCTCTTTATAGTCCACGGTGGATGGTGGATGTTAGGGCCTTCAGGGGCAGGGAGATAAAGCTTAACCAGTTCTGGGGGTTTTGTTTTGGGTGGTAGGGAAAGTGCTTGCTGTTAATTTTTGACACTAGGAAGTCATCTATTTAAAACAGCTGTTTTTCTAGGTGGGTGGAGAGTGAAACTGCCACATCCTTGTTGGGTCCGTCCAAGAGATCATTTGCAACAACAGTGGATGTCTGGGTTTTGTTTGTTTGTTTATTATGAAAAAATAATGTTAAGGGGTGGGGGGAGTGTGGATTATGGTAACAGGAGGGATCCCTAGCCTTGTTTTCCTTAGAAGACTTGTTTAGTGTTTTATTCAGATGTCTGTTGTAGTTGTAGATGGAAAAGCTTGTGAGAAAAACAAACACCACATGGAGCCTGTAAATGTTTTTGCACAACCTGTAAAGCATTCTTGGAAGTGGCCAGTAAAAAAGGGTTTTACCATTTAAAAAGAAATGTAACTGTGTCATTGTTTACATCTGTAACTTTTTCCTCCCCTGTTCTCATTACAACATTCTGGCAAAAATGTAGGCACAGTAGCTTCCAGTTTTAGAATAAATAACCATTTGGATTGAATTCACCCTATCTCCTGTGACTGCACTGACTGGGGTAGACTATGTCATTGGGGTGTTCATTTATTCATTTAGTTTTTAATTCTTATTTCTCAAGTTGCACTGATCCAACCGAGGACAGCTTTCAAACTCTTGCATGGCTGCTGTTCCCTTCATTTCCTACCATGCCTCTGCTTGGGAGCCAGCCTAACATTCATGGGGGGTCAGGGCCTATTCTGTGCTTGTTTAGCTAAGAACTTGAGTCAGAGTAGAAGAAAATAAATGTAAACTCATGATTTCTGTATTTGGGCTTTGATAAAACCAGCAGGTGCTTGGTTTAAACGTAAGGGTGTAGCCAGGCGTGGTGGCGCAGGCTTGTAATCCCAGCATTTGGGAGGCTGAGACTGGAGAATCCGGGTTCACAGCCAGCCTCAGCTGCTTAGTGAGGCCCTCTGCAACTTAGTGAGACCCTGTTTCCAAATAAAGAATAAAAAAATAGGGCTGGGGCTGCTGTAACTCGGAGGTAGAATGCCCCCAGGTTCCATCCCCAGTACCACACACACACACACAAAAAAGTAAGGGTCTGCTGGATGTGGTGATGCACTCCTGTAATCCCAGTACTTGGGAAGCTGAAGAGGACCACAGGTTCGAGGACGGTAGTTAAGTAGTGAGACTCTCATTAACCTAGCAAGACTTTTTTTCTTTTTTGCAGTACTGGGGATTGAACTCAGTGGCATTGTACCTCCGAGCTATACCCCCAGCCCTATTTTTTTTAATTCTTTAATTTTGAAACAGGGTCTCACTAAGTTGCGGAGGACCTCACTAGGTAACTGAGGCTGGCCGCAAACCCAGATCCTCTGGTCTCAGCCTCCCAAATGCTGGGATTACAAGCGTGCGCCACCATGCCCGGCTTAGCAAGACTTTCAAAATAAAAAATAAAATAAATAGGGCTGGGTGTGTAGCTCAGAGGTAGAATGCCCCTGGGTTCAATCCTCAATACAACAAAGCAAATAAAATGTAAGGGTCTATTACCTCCAAGCTATACCCCCAGCCCTATTTTTTACTCTTTTTTTTTTGTTGTTCGTTTGTTTTGTTTTCCCGCTGGGAATTGAACCCAGAAACATTCTACCTTCAAGCTACATCCCCATCTCAATTTTATTTCTGATTTGAAAACAAGGTCTCAATAGATTGATTAGAGTCTCACTACTTTTTGAGGCTGTCCTTGAACCTGCAATCTTCCTATCTCAGCTTCCCAAGTACTGGCATTACAAATGTGCATCACCACGCCTGGTTTACTCTTTATTTTTAAGTCAGAGTGGAAGAAAATAAATTTAAACTCATGATATCTGTATTTGGGCTTTGATAAATCCATCGGGTGCTAAGTAAATTGCAGAGGGCCTAAGTAGCTGAGGCTGGCTGCGAACCTGCAATCCTCCTGTCTCAGCCTCCCAAATATTGGGATAATAGGCATGTGCCACCACACCCTGCTTATGAGAAGATAACTTTTTTAAAAATTATTTTGAAGCCGGGTGTGGTGGCGCACGCTTGTAATCCCAGCATTCGGGAGGCTGAGACCGGAGGATCCGGGTTCGCAGCCAGCCTCAGCTACCTAGTGAGGCACTCTGCAACTTAGTGAGACTCAGTTTCAAAATAAAGAATAAAAAATAGGGCTGGAGGTATAGCTCGGAGGTAGAATGCCCCTGAGTTCAATCGCCAGTACCGCAAAAAAAAAAAAAATTATTTTGAAACAGGGTCTTACTAAGTTGCGGAGTGCCTCACTAGATAGCTTAGGCTGGCTGCGAACCTGGATCCTCCGGCTTCAGCTTCCCAAATGCTGGAATTACAAGTGTGAGCCACCACGCCTGGCTTTGAACCCACCATAATTTCTAATGGCTAAGGTGTTCACCCTTAAGGCTGATGGGTTATTGGTTATGGGTTATGGGTTGGGGGGGAGAGGGGCGTGTGTAGTCCAGGTGATTGAGCCCCAGAGGCATGTTGTTTTGATTGAACCCATCTCAATTTTATTTCTGATTTGGAATCAGGGTCTCACTAGATTGATGAGAGTCTCACTACTTGTTGAGGCTGTCCTATGGGTTGAATCCTATGGTATCTACCTCTGAGCTATACCCCCAGCCTTTATTTTTTTTGTGGTACTGGAGATTGAACCCAAGGGCATTATACCTCTGATCTATACCCCCAGCAACCCCCCCTTCTGTATGTGTGGAGGGGGCTGGGGAAGGTCCTGGGGATTGAACCCAGGGGCATTCTACCTCTGAGCTACACACCTAGCCTTATTTTATTTTGAGATATTTTTTTCTTTTTACTGGGGTTTTGTGAGTTTTTTTTTTTTTTTTGTGGAACTGGGGATTGAACTCAGGGGCATTCTACCTTCGAGCTATACCCCCAGCCCTATTTTTTATTCCTTATTATTTTTTTTTTTTAATTTTTATTTTTTTGTGGTACTGGGGATTGAACTCAGCAGCATTCTACCTCCGAGCTACACCCCCAGTCCTATTTTTTATTCTTTATTTTGAAACCAAGTCTCACTAAGTTGCGGAATGGCTCACTAGGTAGCTGAGGCTGGCCGCGAACCCGGATCCTCCGGTCTCAGCCTCCCGAATGCTGGGATTACAAGCGTGCGCCACCACGCCCGGCTTTTTTTCTCATTTTTCGTATTGTTTTTTAACAGGGCCCAGGGCTTTGTGCATGCTAGGCAAGTGCTCTGCAACTGAGCTAAATCCCCAGCCCCTATTTTATTTTGAAACAGGGTCTAAGTTGCAGAGATCCTCCCTAAATTGCTGAGGTTGGCCATGACCCTATAATCATTTTATCTCAGCCTCCCAAGTACTGGGATTACAAGTGTGTATTGCCATGCCTGGCTCCCCTAGCTCTTTATTTCAAAACAGGATCTCACAAGGTTGCTGAGTCTCATTACATTGTTGAGGCTGTCATCGAAACTTTGATCCTCCTATCTCACCCTCTCAAATACTGGGATTACAGGTATGCACCATTATTTATGCCCGACTATTTATTTTGAAACAGGGTCTTGCTAAAGATCCTTACTGAGGCTAGCCTTCCAAGTGCTGGGATTAATTACTGTGCCATCATACCTAGTGTGAATTTTGTGTGTGTGTGTGTATGTGTGTGTGTGTGTGGTACTGGGAATCCAACCCAGGGGCATTCTACCTCTGAGCAACACCCCCAGCCCGATTTTGTGTTTTATTTTGAAACAGGGTCTCACTAAGTTGCAGAGGGCCTCACTAAGAGGCTGAGGCTGGTGATGAACCTGATCCACCTGTCTCAGCCTCCCAAGTACTGGGATTACAAACCTGGGCCACCACCCTGGCTTTTTAATTCTTTATTTTGAAACAGAGTTTCAGTAAGTTGCCAAAGGCCTCACAAAGTAGCTGAGGCTGGCAGTGAACTTGCATCCTTCCTTTCTCAGTCTCCCAAGTAGTAGGTTTACAAGTGTGTGCCACCACCCCAACCAAAAAAAAAATTTTTTTTTAGCTTAATATCAAGGTTACATTTATTGAGCACTTTTGGCTTTTTACTAAGTCTAAGCTGATGTGGAAATTTTCATTTACTCCCTGGAATTTGCCCAACATTATGATGCAGTCAAAAAAAAGTTCTTGGTCTCCCGTATACTCTGCTTGCCATTTAAGCATGTGTAGTAAAATCCATTTACTAGGTATTTGGGCACCTGCTGTGGGCCAGACATTATCAGTATGCAGAAATTGTGACAGACCTGAGCCTTCCTGGTACAAGTACAAAAAGGAACTAAGCGGGTTCCTGAACAGAAGGTGGGTTGGTCCCACTCCATGTTTTCCTGTTTCCTGAGCTTTAGGATGAGGGAGTTAATTAGATGACATCCAGGATCAGTTAGAGCTCAGAAATTCCAACAGTGACGTGCCCCAAGTTGATGAAGGTGCCCCAAGTTAGTTGAGTACCCCTGGACCCTATAAAGACAGCCTTAGGTGACTAAGTTCAGTTGCTGGTCGAACACCCTGTATTCATTTGGTTTCTTTTCTATTTTCCTGTGCAGGGAAGCTGGGGGTGATGTGGGTCACGCTACTACTGCATGTCAGCCTGTCGCCCTCCCCCCTTATTTCCAGACACAAAACATGAGCTGGCCTAGGCTTCCCCCAGGAAGGATGTATTCCCTAAGTTCAGGAGCTCTTGATCCATGAGGAGCTGATATACTGGGATTGTTACCTTCTCTGCTTTGGCCTGGTCCCAATGGAATTTAGGTTCACCTTTGGAAGAAAAGGGCTTCTAGGAGGCATTCTGGGACTCAAGCTTCCGACAAGTTTGAGTTCGAGAGGTGCTCATAAGATCTTAACTTTGGTCTCCAGCTAACAGCAATGCTGAACTTAAAGGGGTGGGAGGCACCCTGGGAATCGGGGACACTGCTGGCGGAGGACTCTTGGTAAATGCGGCAGAATTTGTCTGAAGGAAAAAGAACAAGCACCTGTTCTGTCAGGAAGCCCTAACTGAAAATCTCAGGTTTTTCCACCTCCTGGAGAGACCAAGGGCATAACCAAGGACCGATGTTCCAAGACGGACGGTGCCAGGTGGCGACTGCCTACTTGCATTACAGCTCCAGAGTGAGATAGGGAAACCTAGCCTTTCTCGCTAGATGCTCGCTCGCGACCAGCGCCGGCCACGGCCCCCCCCCCGCGTCCCATGATCCTTTGTTGTGGCCGCCCGGGGGCCCTGGGCTCGATCCGGGGGACATTAGGCTCCTGGCTCTGGGGTGCGGGGCGCAGCCATCCGCCTGGTGAGGGTCGGAGCAGCCATTTTGAGACCAGATGAACACGGAAAAGACCATATTGGGACGCTGGATGCGCGGCGGCCGCCATTTTAAGCGAGGTCCCGTACGGCGGGGCGCGGCGGCCTGGGCGCGGCCATCTTGGGCAGGGCGGCCTGGGCGCGGCCATCTTAGGTGCGAGCCGCCCCGCCCGCCCACTGCCTCCCGCGGAGCCCACCAAACCAAGCCCCGGTGTGGTGTGTTTTGTATCCGCTCGCCTTCCCCGCGCGGGTGTGAATGCTCTCCCCGCTTCTGAGTGGCTGCTGTAACCTAATTCTCCCGCTGGGGGCGCTCGCGCGCCCGCCACCCACCGACCCCACCGAACTCAGCCCCCGACTCCGTTTCACCTGCTCTAACTAGCCCTGCTCCCTGGGTATGGCGAGCCTCTCCCCCAAGAACGCTGACGCAGGAGCTGTGCTCTGAGGCTCTGGATGACTTTATTCTTCAAATGGCTTTCCCCTTCCAGTAGCTTCAGGTGAGACTTGAGAGCAGGCACCCGGCTCCTCCCTCTCTCCGTCGGCAGAGCGGGTCACAGAGGGAAGTGGACAGGATGCTGGCAGTCTGTGGGAGGAGCAAAGGCCGAGCCGCGGGTGCTTAGGGTCGGCCTCAGGGTTAGGAGATGAGTTCTCCATGGGGGAGGAGGGTCTTGTGCTTCAGATAACCTCACAGGATTGGGCAAGGGCAGGAATGGGCTGCAGGGAGCCTCAGGGGCTCGCAACAGTGACCCACCTAAGGAGGGACAGGGAAGCTCAGAGGAGGGCACAGAAGAACTTCTTCTCGCGGAAGGGATTCTCCGAAGTGGGCACAGGAGTGATGAGGGGGTCCTCACAGGCATGGGCATCACAGTAGGACATCAGGTCTGCTGCTGCCTTCGACACCTGGACACAGCCAGAGGAGGGAAGTTAGCCAGAACCCCTGAAAGGGTCTGTAGCCTCTCTCCCCAAATGGAGTATCTTTGGCCCAGTGTGGTGGCTCAGGTCTGTAATCCCAGCTACTTGGGAGGTTGAGGCAGGAGGATGGTAAGTTCCTGGCCAGCCTGGGCAACAGAGAGACCCTGTCTCAAAAAAAAAAAAAAAGGGTTTGGGATGTAGCTCAGTGGTAGGGTGTGCCTGGGTTCCATCCTCAGTACCACAAATGAGGTATCTTTTGTGTGTGTGTGGTAGTAGGATTGAACCCAGGGGCATTTTACCTCTGGATTACAGCCCCAGTCCCATTTTATTTTTACTTGGAAACAGGGTCTTGCTAGGTTGATGAGAGTCTCACAACTTGCTGAGGCTGTCAATGAATCTGAGATCCTCCTATCTCAGCCTCCCAAGTACTGGGATTATAGGCATATGCCCCAGTTCAAATGGGGGTACCTTTTGCTCTCTCGGGGGCTCCTTCAAATGGTCTTCCTCACCCAGAGGTTTGCGAACCTACAGCACAGCAAGACCTAGCCAACTAAGGGGAGCTAGAGTCTCACCTTACCTTTATCCGGCACAAACTGGCCTCAATCTTCAGCTGTTCCACCATCTTGCGGGCTTGCCCAATACTCATAGTACTGTTCACAGGGGTCTCCCCTTTCATGCTGGAGAAAAGAGAGGGACAACTCAGTGTGCTGCCTCAGTGGAAGGCCCCCCTCTATACCCACTCCTCACCAACTTTTACAAGGCTGGGTTATGCCCCCAATATTTTGTTCCCTTATCCTCACCCTCCTCCAGTGGCCTGTCCCATCCCCGTCTTCCTTGGTGGAAAAAACGAGGATGGAATGAGATGCTCCCCCAAATTCCCACGTGGTCTGGGCCCCCATGTCATCAAACATTCTAATTTAAGGCTTTTCAGCCCTTCAAACCATCTGTGTTCCCAGCTCTGAAAGCCTCAACCCCAATGAGCCCCACCCTGACGAGGAGGGCATGCCACCCCACCTGCCCCTTGGGCCCCCGTGGGAGAAAACAAGGCTGCTCCCTACTCACCTGAAGTGACTGACAGGCAGCAGCAGCAGCCTCACCCCTGGAGTGCAGGGTCAGTGGGGGGGGGGCACCAAAACCTGCCTCAGATGGGGAGTGCCCCACCCTGCAGGGAGTTGCAGCTGAAGGTATCCGAGGAAGAAGCAGCTAATACAGAAAAGGCCACTGAGGAGGGTCAGGCCCGAGATCCGAGGAGGGGTGGTCTCAGCTTCCGTAGCTTGAGCAGTGCCCAGATGCCTGGTACCTGAAGGATGAAGGATGCTAGAAGGAGCTGCTCAGATCCTGGAGCATACCAACTGCCTGGACAGTGGGGGAGCCTGGCTGCTGCCTGCATCCCCTGCGCACACCCCCACTGTTACTGTCTCACTATCTGCCCCTCCCCCATTGCAGGCATTCTGAGCCTGGGCTAGAGCCCTCCCCGCAGGAGCGAAGACGGAGCAGACTCTCCCCCCCCCCTTAAATGGGGTGGTCTGGGCCTGTGACAGCCCCTGCAGTGGAGTCAGTACTGGCTGCGGGGGACCCTGCTCATTTGAAAATCTGACATCAGCTGGGCAGTCGCCCCCCTCCTCCCTTCCTCTCTACCCTGACACAGCACTTAGCACCTGGATCTGCGTTAATCTCCCAGAGACCCTCCATTCCCCATATACAGAAAAATGTGATGCGCCACAGGTGATCAGCTTCTAGATCACCACGATCTAGCCACAAGTGATGAGTGGGATATCCAGGGACAGCATCGTCAGCAAGATGTCTAAAGAAATGGCAGACCGAAGAGGAGAAGCTGGGGGAAAAGAGGTGTGCAGAGACCAGATCAAAGGATCGGACAAAGAGGAGGTAAGGGGCCTTGTAGGGGAGTCAATAGAAATACTTTGGAAATAGGTGGCATCCCTGGGGTGGGGGATGGCAAATAGCGAGGGAGGGTGGATTGATTTGAAAAATTTCAAACATTCTGAGTAAATTACCCCCCATCCCTGCAACAGTATGAGAAGATGTACATGCACTTGGCCTTGCCTTCTGCAGGACCTCACCTGGGGTGATTAATATGTAAAAGAGAAGACACCACATACCAAGACCCAGCCTAATGTTTTGTAGGGGTTCTGGGTGGGACAGTGCGGCCACTTAGGGTCGGAAAAGGTCCATCACGCACTTTAAAAGCTGAAGTCCAAACGCGGGGCTGAAACGTTGCCACGCTTGTAAATAGCGGACAGCAGGCCACCTGCACAGCACGCGAGATTCACAAGTTCGCCCAGGATACATTCTCCGTGCCAGTGCTCCCAGACGTGTACGCCCACAGGTCCAAGGAGCTGTGGGGGATAAAAAATCAGTGCCCGCGTCACCCCCGCCCCCACCTCGGTTTCGGGAGTTAAATGGCCGGTGATGAAGGTATTGGGCCAGGGGCCGGCGCTGATGGCGGACTCGAGGGAGGGCCGAGGGGACGCTGCTGAGTCAGAGCATGCCCTGGGGAATATACGGAACCCGGAGAGAGGCCGCTTCCCGCTTTGGTCACTATAACCCGAGGCTATCCGGCCGCAAGAAGGGACATTGCAGAGCGCAAGGAGGCGGGAGACCCGCAGCCGCCTAGGCCCCGCCCCTCAGCCCGCCCGGGCCCCGCCCCCAAGCGAGGCCCGCCCCCCAGACTACAAGGGCGGCCGCGGAAAGGGGCGGGGCCTCCGCGCCCGGAAATCCCCTGTCGCGGTTGCCCGGGCAGCGCGAGGCTGGTGAGTCGGCTGCGCTGCGGCGGCGGGCGGGCTGGTTTCCATGGTGGCGCGGCGAGGTGGGGGCTCCGGCGGCCGAGCAGGAGCCGGCTGGCGCGGGGCGGCGGTTGGCTGCAGGACGCCCTGCCCGGAGCGGGACGCGCCCATTCGGGAGCGAGCGCGGCAGCGGCGCGAGGAGGTGCGGGAAGCTCGCGAGGCAATTGCTTTTAGGCAGATGGCTTTGAGTCCTGCCGTGCGACCCTAGGCAAGTCGCGCATCCACTCCGGACAAACGCCTGGCAAGGTAGATTCTTTTCTTCATGTAAGTGCGCTGTGACAAATTTTTTTTTTTTGTGGCACTGGGGCTTGAACCCTGGGACATTCAACCTCTAAGCCACACCCCCAGCCCTATTTTTATTTTTGAAACATGGTCTCACCAAGTTGATGAGAGTCGCTACTTACTGAGGCTGTCCTTGAACCCGCGATCCTCCTGTCTCAGCCTCCCAAGTACTGGGATTACAATCGTGCAACACTACGCCCAGACTTTTATTTTTATTTTGAGACGGGATCTTGCTAGGTTGATGAGAGTCTCACTAACTCCTGAGACTGTCCTCGAACCTGAAGCCCCCTGTGTCAGCCTCTCAAGTACTGGGATTATAGGTGGGCGCCATCACGCCTGGAGCGCTGAGAGAAATTTTAAGGTGCTCATTGTAGGCTATATGTCGCTGTGGGTGAGTATCAAAGTGGCTTGTCCCCAAATCAGTGGCTCCGGGAAGGAGAGTTCCACTGGGACAAAGGGAGCCCAGTGGAGGAAAGGGAAGGCTGAGAAGCATGATCATTTGGAGAAAGGCCATATGAAACAATGACTTGGCTTTATCCTGCTATCTCTGGTTCTTCAGCCCAGTAAGCTTGTGTTTTATTTTGTTGTCCCCACCTCCCTGGGTAAAGGAACTATTCTTTCCTCTTCTCTTTTTCCAGGAACCACCTGCTGCCTCAGCTCATGGCCAGGGGTGGCGTCCAGGTGGCAAAGCAACTAGGAACCCAAGACCTGAACCTGGGGCCAGACCCCCTGCCCTCCCAGCCATGGTCAATGACCCGCCAGTACCTGCCTTGTTGTGGGCCCAGGAGGTGGGCCATGTCTTGGCAGGCCGGGCCCGCAGGCTGCTGCTGCAGTTTGGGATACTCTTCTGCACCATCCTCCTTCTGCTCTGGGTGTCTGTCTTCCTCTATGGCTCCTTCTACTATTCCTACATGCCGACAGTCAGCCACCTCAGCCCCGTACATTTCTACTACAGGTGAGAAGGGTCTTGTGTCAGAGCAGAGGAATCCTGCTCGAGAATTACTACAAGCTCCCTTTGGAGCTTATTCAGTTCAATCCCTTCATTTACAGAGGAGTAAACTAGCCCAATGTGCTAACAGGACTTCTCACCTCTCACAACCCAAGGTTTGAGCAAGTCTGGGCTGGAGGGACCCTAGGGGTCCTAGTTCTACTTTTGGTTGCTGAATTCTGGTCAGAAAACAAGAAAAAGAAATAGAATTGCACTTCTAAACTGCCATCATGAGGGTCAATTCTATTTAGAACCCTCTCTCAGAGACACGAGAATTTTGAGCCAACCCAGCCCCTTTGAGTCCTCAAAACTAGCTTGGCTTTCAGCAGAGGAGGTATTGGGAAATACCTCCTTTGCCTTTTACTTCACTGCCTCCTCTCCCCAATAGTCTGCTGCACAACATAGACTATGGAAACATGAGGTGATTGAGTACGCAAACTTGCCTTCCAGAGTCCTGCCACTTCCCTTCCCCTTGGTTCTTTCCATTGTACACACTTTGCCAAGTTTCCTCTCCTTTTCCTAACAGTGACTGGAGGACCAACCAACAGTTGCTGATAAGGGCATTATTCTCAATGATCCAAAATCTCTTTTTTTTTTTTGGCCTGAATCCTTGTCATGTCACACACCTATACACCACATAGTTTTGCCTACAGTTTGAAAAGATTTATGAGCCTCTTAAAAATTATCTGTAGATCCATTTGGAGGAGTTTTCTCTAAGCCCCAGACTAAGACTACTGAGTCAGAATCTCTGGGGGTGAGACCCTGGAACCTACATTTTATTAACCTTCTCAATTTTAAATGTTGTCCATAGTTTCCTGTCTAAGAATGTCTGCTCTAATGAGAGGAAATAAATTGAAGTAGCAGGAAAAGAATGAAAAAAATCACCCGATAATGTTGAATCTCCTAGCCATGATTGTTCTCTGTCTCTAACAGAGAGAAGGGGACAGGAAGGACAGCTAGGAGGCCAAAAGGTGTGCAGACAGACAAGTAAGGCCACTCTATCACTTAGCAGAGTATCGTCCCCTTCTCATTTAGGACCGACTGTGATTCCTCCACCACCTCTCTCTGCTCCTTTCCTGTTGCCAATGTCTCACTGGCTAAGAGTGGACGTGATCGGGTAAGTATGGGAGATGAAGAGAGGTTTCATTAGCTCTTTGATGACCTGAGATGGTAAGGCTTGTGAAAGATGGGGAGAGCAGGGAGTATAATAGAGACTAAGAAGAAAGAGCCGGGCATGGTGGCGCACGCTTGTAATCCCAGCATTTGGGAGGCTGAGACCGGAGGATCTGGGTTCTCGGCCAGCCTCAGCTGCTTAGTGAGGCACTCTGCAACTTAGTGAGACCCGGTTTCAAAATAAAGAATAAAAAATAGTGCTGGGAGCTGGGCGTGGCGGCGCACGCTTGTAATCCCAGCATTCAAGAGGCTCAGACCGGAGGATCCGAGTTTGCGGCCAGCCTCAGCTGTCTAGTGAGGCACTCCGCAACTTACTGAGATCCTGTTTCAAAATAAAGAATAAAAAACAGGGCTGGGGGTATAGCTCGGAGGTAGAATGTCCCTGAGTTCGATCCCCAGTACCGCAAAAAAAAAAAAAAAAAAAAATAGAAATTAAGATCTAAATGAATTAGCCAGGTGTGATGACACATTCCTGTAATCTCAGTACTTGGAATGCCAAGACAGGAAGATCACAAGTTCAGGGCTAGCCTCAGAAA
>PVLC010020937.1:0-28631 GCA_004027655.1 Graphiurus murinus
TTATTATATCTTCTTGTAGAATTGATCCTTTGGTCATTATATAGTGACCTTCTTTGTCTTTTTTTACAGTTTTTTCCTTAATGTCTACTTTGTCCAATGTAAGTATAGATATTCTTGCTCCCTTTTGATTTACATGTACATGGAATTTCTATTTTTATTCTTTCACTTTCAATCTGTGTGTGTCTTTACTGGGAAAGTGAGTTTCTTATAGGCAACATACCTCTTGGTCTTGTTTTCATATCCATTCAGCTAGTGAGTATCTTCTAATAAGGTAATTTAATCCATTTACCTTCAAGGTTTTTATTGACAAATAAGGAATTTCTCCTGTGATTTTGTGAAATGCCTTCTGTTACCTTTGGTTCTTGTGCAGATTTCTTCTCTTGTGGTAAATATCTGCTGTCTCTCCTGAAGGCTGGTACACTTGACCATAAAATTTGTATTTGCTGTTCTTGTAACATCATCTGCAGCACAAAATGCTTTCTGTTGGAGTTCTGTGTGTTTGGGGTTGTGGGAATATTCCTATATTCCATATTCTGAAGGAATCCTTTGATTTTTCTGGACTCACTCCAGTTTTCAAATTAACTTCTCAGTTTTGAGTAACTCTAGCCATATGGATGCATGAACCTCACATCCACATGCTACATAAGCCCAGTTTCCCGTTCTCATATATTTTTCCACTTACAGCCCTGAGTGGATTTTTTGCTTCCTTGTCTCTCACTTCCTGCCCTCCTCATACAGGGCAGACTCCAGGGCTCTCCTGTGTGGGCATTAAAACTGTAGCCCTCCAATTTCCCTGCAAGTCACTCAGCATTAGTGTTACTTATTTTTTTGATTCATGAAAATCAAGGTGTTCTTTTCTCCTTTTGGGCACCTGGGCATTTTCATTTCTTGAGTGTAGCCCTAAATTTAAATACTACTGTTCTATCTGGAGAAGGGAGGATTTGTAGGTGTTTGATGTGACAGAGGAGATTTTTCATTTCATCAGTATGACTGACTGATGAGAAGTCTAGACAAATCATGTGATTTCTTTGAATACTACATTTTTTGAAGGCAAAATAAAGTGGTCAATACTTATTTTATAGCTCAGAGACATTCTACCTCCAAGCTGCATTCCCAGCTCTTCTTATTTTTTGTTTTAAAACAAGGTTTCACTAAGTTGCTAAGGCTGGCCTTGAACCTATGATCCTCCTATCTCAGGCTCCCAAGAAATGGAATTTTTTAAAAATCTATTTCTAGGAAACAGTTATACTGATGTCTACACTATTCTTTAAGACACTGCTAGAACCATTCTTTCTGTCTCATTTTACCTTATTTTAAAAATGATCTTTTATATCATTTCAATTAGTTTCTCCTCTTCAATACCTGATATTTCTTACATGATGGTGATGGTGTCTATTGTATGGGTCTACTCTATCCTATGGTTAACAACAGTCAACCTGCATGTTCAGTTAGCTAATATTTACTCCCTAGCAAAAGTTATGGAAACATGAAGTTTTAATGTCACTTTTATAGCCTTTTGACATTGTAGGATATTGGAAATTTACTGCAGATTCTCTATTTTTTTATATTAAACACATTATCCATAATTATAAGCTAAATTCCAGTACAGGGTTCAAATCCTGGCTAGCCCAGCTCTGTGGTTCTTGGGCAAGCTGCTTAAACTTTCTGTGCCTCACTCAGTTTTTCTCACCTGTACATGGAGATAGTGGGATCTGCATGCAGGGCTGATGTAAGAATGAGTTGCTATTTGTAAGGCACTAGAATAAACATTTATTAAATAGAATAAGTGCAAACTTTACCATATAGACTTTAGCCATGAGATCTGTTAAAGGCAGAACTGGGTGTGGTGATCTCTAAGGTTCTCTGCAGGTTTGACATGCTTCTGTCTTTTGCTCAGCATCATAACTTGTCTGTATGGCTGTCTAGTCTGAGCTTCTAGCTTTCCACAGATGATCCTAACAGTGTCACTCAATAGCATCTTTGAACTCAGTTTCCTATGGGTTCTGGTAAACCTAATTTGCAACTGTGGGTGTAAATACAGCCAGGCATCATTTAATGACAGGGATATGTCCTGAGAGAAGCATCACTAGGCAGTTTCAACACTGCGTGGACATCATAGACTGTGCTTACACAAATCTCTACATAGTATAGGTCAGTATTTGATGCAATCAAAAGATACAATAAAGCCAAGACATATGCAGCTGCTACCAGCATGAAGTGGCATATTGGTTTATAGTAAACTTTTTTAGTTTTTTTTTCCAGTATAGTTTAAATATTGAAAGTGTTTTGTTATATTGCAATTTTCTGAAAATTGGTGATCTATATAGTATATAAGGCAATTTCTTGAAACCTGTACCTCTGAATAATCAGAACACTGTTTTCTGGTAACTTTAGAACAGGGCATTTACTATGAAGTTAACTTTTGGAAGGGATGTTAAATGCTAGTTTTAGTGAATAAGAGATCTACTCTTAAATTATATTGGTTTTGATTAGCTATTTTAAAAGTCTCTACTATCATCATCAATGGCATTTCTTAATTATACAGAATAGCTCAGAGCTTTATATTACATGCTTAACCCAAGGTCTCTTTTAAGGAAGTTATGAACAGAGAAACAAAACAAAGTGAATTATCATGATCCTTTTGTTTTAAATTAAGGTGAATTCACAGGATACTAAGCTTAGAGGAAGCCAGTACTTCATTTTTCTTTCTCCTGGCAAGTTCGTAGAAAATGAAGAGAAACGAAACTTCATCATGCATTACAAATAATGGGAAAATATTTTGGTATATGTGAAATATGAGGTTCTTCAGCCACACAGAGTAATTGTTTTCATGTGGACCTAAAAACAAAAGACTACAAGGTACAAGGTTTTGCTGTAGGGGAAGAAACAGACAAGCAAACAAGTAATAGACAACTTGAAGTTGTAGAATAAAAATCCTGGAATGTACCTGGAGTGAAAAAATTTGATTCAAATGAATGTCCAAGTCATTTTCAACAGATGATACTCTTTTCTCCCTGATGACTTAGGATCTGAAGTCTCTTCCTTTGGTCCACTCCACATCCATATCAGAATTCTTTTTTTCTCTTCAATGAGAGACGTTCTCTCTGTTTTCCTAATTATCTGTCAGGTCTTTTGACAATTAGTAGATGAAGCAAACAAAAGAATGATATCATGGAAATTAAATTTACATTTGATTAGACACTAGGAAAGCAATAAAAGTCTTTTTATCCTGATTAGAATGAAATTACATGTGTAAAATCACCCCCTCCCTGCTTGACACTTGTCCCTTCACTGTCCAAACCTTTAAGAATTTTTATAAACATTTGCAGGCTAAGTTAGCTGTTTTCTTGAAGTAACTGGAGCAAGTTGTCTGAAAAAATTATTCCTCCACCCCCTCTTTTTTTGGTTTTCCTGGAAGAGAAGAAAAGTTTAATGTTCTCCTTGTGCAAATTGTTCTTCCAGGGTTCTGGGCTTTGGAGTCGGTGGAAATCCACATGGCCAGGATGTGTGCGTTGCTTGGGGAGAATTTGAATTCTAGAAATAGAACCATTTTGTTAACTAGAGAACACCAAGAAGCACCAACCAGCACAACTGGTCCCATGGTCTTTCCAAAGCCTACCTGCCAATGAGTCAGAGTTTACCCTCAAGTCAGAAAAAAGTAAACAGTATCAGTTTCTCAGCTCCCAGACAGTCTGGCAGTCATTTGACTTGTCAGAGGGCCAGGATTTACTGCTGGGGAGTCTCCTGAGATGCTCACAGGAGGCTTGCCAGCACTGGATCACACTTCTCAGATGCTGCTTCTGGAGAGCCTGGGGGCAAGACTGGTGGTGTTTGTACTTTTCAGTTATGCCTCGGGCTCTGGAGGTGCAGAGGCAGCTCAGAAGTGACGCCAGGTGTGCGCCTGCAAAGCATGCCCCTGGGCACTGATACTCCAGCCAGAAGGACTTGCCCCCAAGCTGCAGTTGTTGGCATGGAGTAGACAAAAGTAAACACAGTAAGGGTGATATGTTTGAACTAAGTATATAATTGAGAGGAAGACAGAGTAGAGTCCTTTCCAGCTTCAGGGCTCATCTCTGCACTGCCTGGCTTGTGCTGTGCCATCTGCATGGTCTGGGACAGCATGTGCATAATATGAAATAGGAAGCAGGTTTCTAATGACTTGGTGTGTTCCTGTCAGTGGTGGCAAGAGCATGTGGGGCCAGCAGCTTCTATTACATCACTGCTTTTCCAGTGCTTGGTCCAGAACCTCATACCTATGCCATCAAATTCAGGAGACCTCTGACTTTAAGCCCCAAGGCAGATTCCAGAATGTCTGCCTTGATAGTTCAAATATGGTAGTATATTGTATTGAATGTATATATAATTATAAATTACATATGTATATATAAACATATATGTACATAACATGGTATATAATTTATAATTATATTTTCACATACATATATAATTGATAATTATAGATGTCTCTCTCTGGTTTTTGGTTTTTTTTTTTTTGGTACCGGGGATTGAACCCAGGGGCATTCTACCTCTGACCTACACCTGAGCCCTATTTTTAAGCTTTTTATTTTGAAACAGAATCTCATTAAATTGCTGAGGTCCTTGCCAGATCGCTGAGGCTGGCCTCAAACCTGCAATCCTTTTGTTTCAGCCTCCCAAGTACTGGGACTACAGGTATGTGCCATCAGCTTAAATGTCTTTTTTTTTTTTTTTTTTTGACAAAATGTGTTATCATTTGCCAGCTGTGTGACCTTGAGCAAAGTCATCCTCAGAAACATAGAGAAACTCTGTTTCAAAATAAAAAATAAAAAGGATTGAGGTATGACTCAGAGGTAAAATGCCTCTGGGTTTAATCTCTAGTATCAAGGTGGAGGAAAGGAAGAAAAAACAAACCAAACAAAAACAACACAAGAAACAGAACATTGGTGCTTTGGTTTGGATCTGGGATGTTTCCCCCAAATGCATGTGTTGAACTCCTAATCCCCAGTGAAGCAATGCCTGGAGGTGGGGTGATTGCATGAGGGCTCTAACCTCATCAGTGGCTTAAGCAATTTGATTGATTAATAATTTGAAAAGTTTACTGGAAGGAGGTGGGAACTATAGGCAGGTGGAGCATGGCTGTGGGGCAGGAGCCTGGCTATGTCCTTGAAGACTACTCTTGTCCAGAAGGCTAGGAACAAGATAGAAGAATAAAACCTTCTTCACAGGCCCCGTTTGAGGTGAACAAAGCAGGGCCACTCTAGGCCCTGCAAGATAAGGCATGGAACTGTAGAGAAAAGAGAAACAAGGTGTAGACTAACTATTGTTCTGCTTCTGCATCCTGCTTACACTGGGTCTCATACTCACTTCTGAAAATTAAGTGACTGAATGCATAAAAGAACTTGCATGTTCTGAAGTTGGGCTTAAACTCGGAGCTTTGCTCACTGAGCCACACGAGTGAATAAAGAGACCTGCTTTATCCTACTCCACCCTCTGTTTCTTGATCTACATGGACCTAGCCTCCTGCAATAGTTAGAGGAAATAGGTCACTAGGGGTGTGCCTTTGGGCACTGTATCTTAAGTCTATATGTGTAAGGTCTCTGTTTTGGTTTCCTCTCTGTTGAATGAGAAGAGCAAAAGGATATGCTTCATGGTGTTGTTCTCCAGTGCAAGCTGAGAATGACTTAATGTATTTGACTTTTTTAGAATATCCAGAAGATAGCAAGAAGTTAATATATGTTAGCTTTTTAATGCTTTTATTATTATTTTAAATTCACAGATATGTCTATATTTCCCAGCAATCTAAATTCCAAGAATTACATCTTATTTAGCTAACTATCCTTAGTTCTCAGTGGGAAAATGGAAAAATAGCAAGTTCTTCCCTAGATCACCATGCTTAAAAGACAGTGTTTTCCTGAGGTACAAACTTTTCCCACTAATTGGTCAGAAAGCACTATTATCTGCCAGGACCTGTGAGCAAAGCCTCCAAAGACAAGAATACAAGTTTGCATTCTTTAATGGTACTCCATTATTTGTGAAATACGTCACTTATGTGCTTGGTCTCCAAATCATTTATTTCTTCTGTCAGTCTGATTTTATTTTACATATATGTATATATAATTTGTCCCTTGGGTTACATGTTTCCCAAAAATAGGTAAAATAGAAAATTTCTTTTGACATGAAAATAATAGGAAGCAGTGTGTGAATATGTTTTGCAAATCTGTTTTGTAGCTGGGAAATTGCTGGGAATTGCTGCTGGGGGACACTGATGTGCACACTTATGTGTGTGTGAGTGAGTGACAGAGAAAGAGAGAGAGAGAAAATGAGTGTAATGGGTGGAGAGTAAGGAGAGGAGAGAGAATCAGGGCAGAGGCTGCAATAAGGCCAGAGTCTACAAAAAAAAAAAAAAAAGTGAGACCAAAGCAACAGCAGCAGCCTCCCACTTCCAAGTCACAGCAAGTCTTCTCTCTTCTGTAGTCTTTTCCAGCAACAGTCTCCCCAGAGTGGCCAGGCTGGAAGAGTTTTTTATTGGAAGCATAAAGTGGATGCTTTGGGGAGCACTCTACCTTACTTGACTTGGCCCTAACATACGCTTCTCTCCATTTATATCCCCATCTGCTTGGGAAGTATTCATTTCCCTATAGTCTTGCTAATACTGGTTATCATCATCTAAACCTATTCGTATTAACTTGTTAGGTAAAACTGATACTTAACTGTTTTATCTAGCATTTCTTAAATCCCTTGAAAGAGTGAACATTGTTAGAATGTCTATGTGTCATTTTTATTTCTTCTTTTTGACTTGTAAGTTCATATGCTTAACCATTTTTTTCTACCAGCATGTCATGATTTTTTTATGCCTTTATTGGCACATTGTAATTATATATCATAGTGAGGTTCAGTGGAGTACAGACATACATGCACACAACATTTGGTTTGTTTCCCTCCAGAACCCACCCCACCCCCACTACCTTCTTCCTTCCCCATACATGCTAGTGGGATTGGAAGTTATACTTTAATATGTGGATATAGAGTTATTGGAACTATTTCCTTCATTAGTTTTCCTTTCTCTTTTCCTCCAATCCCCTTCCATTATTCTACTGGTCTTTCTTTTTGTTTCTGAAGTCCCTTTTGTTTCCTAACAGTTTCTCTCTAGTTTCCACATATGAGAGAAAAATGGAGACCATTGTGAGGCGTATAACACACAATAGAATTCTATTCAGAAGAAGAAGAAAATTATGTCATGATTTTTTTTTTATGTCCCAAATAAGACTCTTATGCTTGGTAATTTTTTTTTTTTTTTTTTTTTTTTTTGCGGTACTGGGGATTGAACTCAGAGGCATTCTACCTCCGAGCTATACCTCCAGCCCTATTTTTTATTCTTTATTTTGAAACAGGGTCTCACTAAGTTGTGGAGTGCCTCACTAGGTAGCTGAGGCTGACCTTGAACCCGGATCCTCTGGTCTCAGCCTCCCAAATGCTGGAATTATAAGCATGTACCACCACACCCGGCTGCTTGGTAATTTCTAAACTTATCCTCTTACAAAAAGCTCTACCTATTGTCAGAAAAATTATTCAATAAGAGGAAACAGCCCTCTAATTACCAGGGATATATTCAGGGCATTTGTACATGTGGCTTTCTAGTGATTGTCTATTTCTCAACTCTTTAGGAGTAAATGGTATCATGAAATATTTTGTCCAGTTGATAGGCAAATCATGCATATCTGGTAAAACATATCACCCCAAAGGCTTATGGATCTTTGCTACATTAACCAGTTTTTCATCTAAAGCATCGATCTATTAAAGTGCCTATATATACTTATCTGTTCAAGTGAGCTTAGGACCAGTTCTGAGATCTTACTGGTCCCTTCATTAATTAATGAGTTAAATGAAATATGTGACATTGGTTGCTTTTTCATTTGCCTGAGATTCCTGACTTTATCTTTTCAGAAACTAACGCCACTGACTTCAAAGATTTCCCCCAACTCCATTCCCATTCATTGCTTTCAGTGAACCAAAAGGAATCCCAGAATTAGGAAAGACAGATGTTGACCATTTTACTTTAAGGTTAAAAATCTCAAAACACCAAGACAAGAAAGAAGACGCCAGACTAACAGACCCCAGTTCACCAAGGTCTCTTCTTTTGTACTGAAAGCACAGGGTTCCTTCCCATGAAGCCTGCCAGCACTCCCACGCTTCAAGTTTTCTGTCTCCAGGTGGCTGCGGTGGAGATTTTACAACTCTACTGTCCATCTCACTCAGCTTAATTTTAATAGCTGCCTCTTTCTGGGGGTCTTAGTGAACTGTTCCAGGAAAGGTTATAACCTACATTAAATAATAATTATTTAAAAAAGAAAGAGAAAATAAATTCCTCCTGTTTACACATTCAAACCAAAGGTCGTGGTGAACAGGATTCTTGGCTGACATGAGAAAGACATTAGTCTCGTAATTTCTTGCCTGGGTTTCTGTAACTGCCTCTCCAGTATGCCATCAGTCTCACATTCTGCTGCTCCATATCCTCCAACCAGCAGCAAATACATTTTCCATATGCCTTTAAGATGATTTTACTCAGAAGTAAATACTATCGCTTCATTCTCCTAACTGAAATCCTTTAGTGGTCCTTTCCTTCCACATGTTTAATGAGGCGCTCCAGTTGGAACTCTTTGTAAGGTTGCAGACCCACCGTGTGTGGCAGCCCACTCTCTCCCTCTCACACTCATCCTTTGAATGTCCCCTGCACTCCAACACCCCTATACCATGAAGAGTGCTTACTTAAGGCCCTTACAGTTTCCTCTGGTTAACTCTGACTTGTCTGCTGAGCCCAGCTCTGCCCTACCTGCCCCCATAGGCCCGGCCTAATACCCTCCCAGGCTGACTTAGGTGTTTTCTCGATCTCCTCTGGCATCACCCAATGAGTAGCCCCACTGTGGCATTTTATGTACTGCCTTATAATCATCATTTTTATTCTGTGACATCCTCATAAGATTACAATAGAGCAGGAGCTATGTTATGTCCCTTTCTGTAGCCCCACGATTTCTTCCACTGTCTTAACACAGGGAATGTTCAGTAAATGTGAAGTGAGGGAGGTGGTGGGTATGGTGGTGAACACCTGAAATCCCAGTACTTGGGAGGCTGAGACAGGAAGATAGCAGGTTCAAGGCCAGCCTCGGTAACTTAGTGAGGCCCTGTTACAAAATACAAAATATAAAAAATAAAAAAATAAAATTGGGCTGTGGGTATAGCTCAGAGGTGGAATGCCCCTGGGTTTAATCACCAGTACCCCCCTAAAAAATTAAATAAATGACCTCATAACTTACAATCTTCAACAACAAAGAAGTTCTTTAAGTATATGGGAGACTTTAGACATATTCAAAGTGTCTCAAATCATTATCAAATTTTTTAAATGTGCAAAAATTTTAATACCCCTGTGTCATTAAAAGTCTAAAAATTCTATGAGTATCTTTGATACAAATGAGCTTCTTGCTGTGTATAGTGCTAAAAATCATAGGGGAGAGGTATAGAATATTTGACAAATCTGTGTGAAGTACTTTGGCAAAGAGAGTGTCTTGGGCTTCTCGTAAATCCCCTACAGGATCTAATATATGACTAGCCATTTACCAAGAGCTCAGTAAATACTTGTTGTTTGATTGACTGGTTGAAATCTATACCATCAGTGCTGCCAAGAAACTCCCCATCTAATTTATTAAGTGGTGACAAGTTAGTGATGCAACAGGGAAATTTGGGGATTATATCATAAAAGTACAGCATGGTAATTTGGGAAGCATCTTATTGGTGGTCATCTTTTCTGCAGCCTCTGCATTAGAGAGAACAGGTCATCTGCTTCATTTAGATAATAATGTTCACTGCCAAACTGCCAAGGTTTTAAACTTCTCTCTCTCTCTCTCTCTCTCTCTCTCTCTATATATATATATATATATATATATGTATATCACACACACACACACACACACACACACCTGGCATTCTATAGCTTCAACACTTAACTGTATAATGGGGACTCACTCTCATATCTCCCTCCTTAATCTGTCTCTTAAGTTACAGATGATATTTCCTGCTGCAGAACATCTACATTTCGGCAAGTAACTTGTATGCCATGAACCCAGAGCTGAGCTGGTTGTCTGATCCTTCTTCACCATCTTCTTTCCAGATTATGGACCATTAGGCTGTCATTTACAATTAGTGACTGGGGCTAGACTACCTCATCTCTCTAGGCTCTTATTTTTCTGACTTGTAAAGTTGTATGCTATTAGATTTTTACTTCCTATGGTTGTTGTGAAGATTGAGTATGTAAAGCGTTTAGAATGGTTTCAGAACACTCTAAGTTTGAATGAGTAATTGCTAGCATTATTTTTCTCACCCAGACTTACTGCTTGGCAATCTCAAAGCTGTCCTCTTCTTTACCTCCATAGCCATGGTCACTAATTCTCATACATTCACCTCTGTATTGCTTCTCTTTTATATCAGTTCTCCTATTGTACAGTCAGGAACATAGATACCACTTCAGGTGCATCTAACAGAGGGAATGTAATTCAGGAAATTGGTTTAAGTAAGGGATGGATCTGAGAAGCAAAACAGGCAATATTTAGAAGCAGGAAGCCATTATCATTTGGGGGTCCAGAAGGACAATGGAGCAACCCTGGTTTCCTCTGTTCTCTTCTCTCTAGTCTTCTTCTAATGCCTCTCCTTGACCAAACCTGTATGGAATTTAAGCAGCAAAGGAGACCAGAAAAAAAGTTAGTTTCTGTAATACAAAGCAGAATAGGGAAAGAGACTTTTTCTCTAGACCCTTTAGCTCACTGTTTCTCTCCTGTCCTAGTTCAGGCTGTTGCTACCTCATACATAGACTGTTTGAACTGCTTGCAGTCTTCCTGGAAGTAGCTTCTTCTATTTTAGTTTCCTCGCCATATTTCCTCTAGAGTCATCTTATAAAAATGCAAGATGTGTCACTCGGACTTAAGACCTTGGTTTGCTCCCCATTTTCCATAAGATAAAGTTCAACTTCTATAGCACTTTCATACCAGATCCTTCATTCTCAGAATCCAAGTTGTTGCAGGCAAAATATGGTTGAATATAAGCTGTTTCTTATGATTTCTTCTAAAATCATTCTTGTTGTATCTTCCATCATTCCTATGCTGGAGGCAACTAGAAATTTATACTGGGCCTTTTAATGCACCTTAAACTGAGCCTGGAAAATCATTTTGTTTTGTAGAAATGTTACCTTTGAAACTTTTCTCTGTGCCTCTTGAGTTGGTTTCCCTGTCCCTTTGTGCTTTATCTGCATTGCTCCCTAACGGTATTCCAGTTGCATCAGATTGTCTGCTTTCTTGCCTGTTTATTCCATTTCCTTCATGCATTCCTCCTGAGCACAATGAACAGAACTTTGTGGGATATGCATGGTCAACATATGATTAATACTAATATAGTCTTTGTACCAGGATTTACCTGAATGAATGATTTTATGTGGGCTGCAGTTGGGATTCTCTGGAAACTGCTGTGTGAGACATGCATCCTTTCTGTTTTGTCAGACCACAAGGACTATTGGTCTGATTTATCTTACCAGATCTTCCAGTCAACATGATCTGCACACTGTAAATACAGATTCAATTTGAAGATTACTTTGTGTCCATCATTTAAGATTAGAGTGTTCTCTTTCCCATCTTTTCCAGCTTTTTTTTTTTTCTGACTCATAAATTTTTAAGACACACCTGGTTATGGAATCTTGGTCACCACACAGTAGGGGTGTCCTAAGCTCTTATATGATGAAACTCAAATATTTTTGGTATGATGTTTTACAAAGAGCAGAGAATTTCTTTGATATGGTAAATACTGTCTAAAATCAGTTCCACCTTTTTTTGGTTTGTAATGTTTTGCCAGAGTTATCTGAAGAAGAACATTCATGCCACTAGGTCATTTGACAGCTGAATTTCCTTTTTTAAAAGAGGAACTGGCATTTCTCCCAAAGGAATAGGAACTATGTTTCATAATTTAGTACTAGCTTACTATACTTAGTAAGTAGTAATACATTAACATAATATGTAGTAATACAGCACTCAAAACTGGTAGGATTGTTTCATTCAAACTTTTAGTTTAAGATTGAATAAACTTGGCAAATACACATGTTTCTTTGAAGTGTTTTTTGGAGATGTGATTTGATAGTGAGTTAAATAATTCACTTACAAAGAATAACTTATCTGGATCATTTAATAAAGAAATGCATGAAAGTTTTAATATAAAAAGAAATAAATCCTACCTTTGTAATCAAGTTTAACAGAAGAGCCTACCTTGCTCTTATTCCTGATCCATGACCATAGGTCTCTGATACTATGTGGTATATACTACCACAGAGGCACAGTCAAGAAGAAAGGGAGGAGAAACTTGATTTGGTGAAGTAGAGTTGGGGATGGGAGAGAGAGAGGGGTGCATGTCAAATGAGACAGAAATTAAGATCTTCTATTATACCCTGGGTTGAGCTTCCAGGCCAAAGGGGAATCAGATTTCAGCACACCTGTAATCCGTGTGCAGAGATGGCTGGTAGCTCTGCTCTACTCTGTTATTCCATGCAGTTTGATGTCCTTCAGCTTGTGACCAGCAAGTAACCAGTCCTTTTCATATTAGGCAAGTTAAGCTGCTAGGTTTGGAGAAGATAAATGAATACTTCACTAGAATACCAGTTGCCCATGAGAAAGTGAGCAAACACAATAATGATAGAAAAAATGCCAGATATCACTAAATGTCATCCATTTGAGACATGAAGTATGGATTTGATGATATTAGAACAAGTCTATATAGGTTGGGTTTTATCCACAAATATTTATTAATCTCTAAGCTTATCACAGTAGCCAGCTAATATTTATTAAACTTTCATGGTATGAAAGGTTCTATCCTGGGTGTTAACCATGAGAAAATACAGAGAAAGTCTTAGTCCTACTATGATGTACACGTCAAGCAAAAAAAAAATTTATCATTTTTAACCAGAAATATTGTTCTATAATACTTAAATCCATTCTGTAAATCTAAACATTTATTATAAAATATTTAGCTATTTTGTTATCATTTCCAATATAAAGGGATTCAAATATTGATTATTTTATATTTGTGTTAATTAAAATAGCAAGAGTATTTATATGAGTTAAGTACTATTGTTGGCCTCCTGTACAACTAAGGGTAACAAAACTTCTCAAAATCACATAGCGAGAAATTAATTTTTCTCTAGTTGCAAACTTTTATGAGGCTACACTGAGTTCTAGCCTCCATAAAATGAAATATTTAATTTGAGTAGTTTGTTTAGCACTCGACAAGCATGCATTGTACATTTACTATGTATAAGATACCACACTAGTTGATGTGGATACAAAGATGAAAAAGATATGGGCTGGTTAGGGGCAGATACTAGTTTTTTGTTTGTTTGTTTTTGTAGTCTGAAGCTTGTCATTTGAATAGCTTCTTTAAGACAAAAGAAAGAAAGAAAGAAAGAATATACAACATAACTAGTAATATTTTGATGTACATCCATAAAATATATGATGGCAAATTAGGACAAAGAGGCCATTGGAAGAGTCTAGACCTTTTCACACAGAGGCCAGTTATGAAGACTGAATGGAGTTTGGCTAAATGTAGGAAGTCAGGAGTCCACTCCAGCAGAAGAAATTCCATGAAGAGCCTCAGAGATGTGACAAGGGAAGACGCATCCCTGGAGAGCCCTGTAGTTCACTAGGTATGCTGCTGAAAGTATGTGTCTGGAGAAGGTGGTGCGATGACAGAAAGACTAAATAAGGAGCCTGAAAGGCTAGACACAGGGGAAATGGTGCTATATTAAGGACTTTTGATGTAATCTTGTTGGCATTAGGTGTTTGGATGCAATCTTAGACATTGGAATATGACTGAAGATTTTGGACCAAGGCATCCAATCTTTATTTTGAGGCAGTTTGGGGGTCTTGTCAAGGATTGTGTATGGTGGGACAGGGCAGTAAGAGAGAAATGATTCTGACTCAAATTCAAGAGTAGAAAAGGGCAAATTGGAAAGATGAAGAGTTAAGAAGAGACTAAACATCCTGTTTGGGTTGATTAGCTATGTCAGAAAAGGAAGAAAACAAGATCTGAGATGATTCCTGTGTCTGGCTTGGTTGGATATGTGGACTCCAGAGCCACAGGTGAGGAAAGGAGGTATTCAAGAAAAGAAGATTGGATATGCTAAGTGTGACTGCTAGGTGTAAGGGCCTGGAGGACATCCAGATAGAAGTCTAGTGGCAATTGGATATGTAATTCTGAAGATCCAGGGGAAAAATCTGGCCCACAAACTTCATTTTGGAAACAACAGCCTGCTGCCTTTGGTAGTTCAAACAGAGTGGATACCTTGCCAGGAATTGTCTGTGGAGTGAGACTAGAAGACGGTAGAGAGCAGAGCCTTGGGAGGACCATGTAATGGAGGATGGAAAGACAACAGAGTCTGCAGGATAGCTTGGGAAGAAAACTCTTTCCAAATCTAAAATATTCCATTTTCAAATATTATCTGAGTTAATGAGTGCCTTTGAAAGATCACAAGTAAAACTTTAAATTTTTTTGTCTTGAGAATCTCTTCTCTTCCTTTATTCTAAAAAGAGTTCCCTTCTTGGTCCAAATATACTGGAACCTATTTCCTTTCTTACCAATTCTTACTTGGTAGCCCTTAATCCTGGTTGATCATTGGACTCATGAAGAGAATGTAAACAAATAATAAATAATTAAAACAACCCTTAGATCAAAATTCTGATTTCTTGACCCTGGGTGACCCCAACATAATGATAATTCTTCAGACCTCTTTGGGGGAATTTTTAACAGGCAGCTGGGGATGGGGAAAGCTGCCTGTGGTGATTATTCCCATCCCATGATGATGAGTGACAGCTGTCACTAAGGATTCCTACCCTCACCCCCTCAGCCTTGACTGCTTCTCTGAGCTCAAACAAATAGGCATTTGCTATTTGCTACCTGATATTTTCATTTCTAAATAGGCATTTGAAACATGATGTGTTCAAAATATCATTCACAGTTTTTTTTTTCTCTCAAATTTGTCCCCTTGAATGCTTCCATCTTAATAAAGGGCATACCATTTATACACTCAGCCTCTCGAAACTAGGGGATATACTTAATTTCCCTTTTCCCTTCACATTCAGTTTCCAGTCTATCAGCAAGTCCGACTGCTTTATCTTTCAAAGAGTTTCTGAACCCATCCACTTCTCTCCATTTCAGTCACGATAGCCCATTTCCAAGTTGTTGCCTAGCCACTGTATTTACTCTTAAATCACCTCTTGCCTTCATTCTTATTCCCTTAAAGTCAGTTATCCACACAACTGGTAACCCTGGTTCTGATGTAGTGGAACCTGGGACTCTGTGGACTAGAGTTTGAAATCCACTGGCTGGAAATAGCAGAAGCAGATCTCATCTTCATGCACCCAGCAGAGTCAACCCTTCTTCCAGGCTGTTTCACCTCATGGTGCCTTCAACATTAGCACCAAAGCTTGGTATTTGACATCCTCACTCCCAATTCTAAACTTCCAGTTTTCCTGCCTATATTTGTATCTACCTCAGATACACTTGCCACTCTGGAATAGGACTCTTGAGATTTGCCTGAACATTTGTACTTTTGATTATTTCTCACTCTTCCTTTTGTTTTCTGGCTGGTCTCAGAGTTCTCCAAGGCCAACCTAACAAAATAATGCAGTAGCCTAAGATGAAATATTTAAGAGTCATTTGGTAAGGTCTCATAACTGAGGATGTGTCCCTAGTCATCCTGCTCTGCTGCCTGAAATTGGCACATGATTTTTTTTTTTCTTTTTGGCTAGGGGGGATAAAGAAGGGAAGGGAACCGTTAGTTGACATTAAAATGTTTATTAGTCAGGGTTTTCCAGAGAAACAGAATAAAGAGTCTGATGAGAGAAAGAAAAAGAAGAGACAGACATAGAGAGAGAGAGAGAGAGATTGATTGGTTAACTAATTTACTTTAAGAAGGCTGGCAAGGCCGAAACCTGAAAAATAGGCTGGCAGGCTGGAGACCCAGAGAAGAGTTTATCTTGGAACTAAAATATGAGGCAGTCAGGGAGAAAAACTCCTTTCTCTTTGGGAAGGTTAATCTATTTTTTCTATTAAAGCATTCAACTGATCAGACAGGACCCCCTACATTCTGAAGGGTGTTCTGCTTTGCTCAAAGTCTACTGATTTAAATTTTAATCTCATTAAAATGCATTCACAGAAACATTTAGAATAACACTTGGCCAAATATCTGGGTACTATGGCCTAGCCAAATTAACACATTTACAAAACTATCACAAAAGTGTCATTTGAAAGGAGTAAAAAAGCCATCAAACAAATGTCATTTGAAACAAGTGTCATTTGAAAGGAGCCAAAGCCATCAAACAAATATAAATTCTATGTAAGTTATATCATTCTCATCCCAGTCAGTAAATGCTCTTCAAATACTTCTATGTAATCTTTTCCTTCCTTCAAAGATGTGTATGATGTGCCATATATAGGTAAGCTATAAAGTATTCTTATTTAGAGATTAATAAGTCATGTTTCCTAAAATAATAATTGAGTAGGCTATTCAAAACAAGGCTTGAAACCCCATTCCAGAAATTACTTTTTGGGTATTGTGGTAAGTTTGCTTCAAACACTCCTCAAAAACCAGTTGAAGGTTGTGGGAGATATTGTGGAGGTTTACTTACTTGCAAATGGCAACAAACCCAGAAACATCTCTATCTTACTCACCATTAACTCTATCCCAGGATCCAGTCCTTTGTGGATATTCAATAAACATTTATAAAAGAAATAAGTGGCACTATTTGTTCCTAATTAAAACCAGCCTTATCTTTTTTTATTCTGTTTATGGGACCGCAAAGTGTTCTGATTCATGATGTCACCTGGCTTTTTCTTTTCATTTTTTTAAATCAGTTTAGAGTGCTGAGGAGAAGACAGTACAGCATATAATGACAATATGCAGAGTGGCTGGGGTCACATACTGGTGGCAGCATTTATTCTTTCTGTGATCCTGGCCAACTTTCTTAAGTTCTTTGTGCTTTAGTTTCATTATGTGGAAAATTCAAGTAAGGATGGTACTTATTTTGGCACTCAGTTATGGGGAGGAGTAAGTGAGGATTCATGTGATGTACTTGGTAGAGCATTTCATGCATAGAAAGTGTTTTATAATGCTTTATCATCATTGTTGTAGTAGTAGTAATAATAAAGGTAATAGTAATAGTAGTTGCCATACTAGTAATAATTACAGTTCTTTTGTTGCTGTCCAATTGAGTGATTCTTCAAAAAGACCATCCAGAAAGTCATATCTCATTGCTTTGGCAAAAAAATTATTGGTTTAGTGAACTACTTATTTCTCACTTAAACATAATGTTCGACATAATGGCGAAGTGCCCACCTTTCTGGCTTTGATTCATACCCTCAATTGCAAACATTGGTTGCTTCTTTAGACTTGGACAGCCTTCTCATGTCATGAAGGAAGTAATCCTAGCCACCCTGGCCAGTTTTCATTCCTTCACTGGTACCTCGGTGATGTTTCTATTCCTTCAAAGATGACATTAGCTAAGCTGAGCAAGTGAGGTGAGATGCCCTTAATTTTGACCGTATTTCACTGTTATTCCCTCCTGATATGTAGTTTAGAACTTGTCTTAGGAGGACATTTCTGGGTGTCTGGAGGCTTGGGGAGCTCAGAGTTAGGCTGTTGGTGGTCATAAGGACTCATGATTTCCAGGGAGAGGAAGGGTGCTAACCAGGTGTCCTGGACAGCTTCCAAGTTTGGCTCAATGCATTTTACCTCCTGAAATTCCCCCCGTCCGTTCAATTGGCCATGGTATTCCTCTTGGCTTCCTGTCCCAAGCTGTGGTCTATGGGACTGTGGTGCGGCTGCCGAACAGCTGCTGCATTCTACCACGGAGGTGCTGTGCATGGATTTCAGTGGTGGATGAAGCAAAGGGCTTAGGCACAGCTTGGACAAGATATCAGCTTGCAAAATACTTGAGGACTCTCTGGGATGAAGGACTCTGGGCAGAGCAGAGATGCTATAGTGCTGACGTGCATTGATTCATTGTTATCTCCTGGAATGTCATGGGCTTTAGCAGCGTGGAGCAGAGCCCGTGTGCTTACTCTTTCTGCCCATCTGAAAGTCCATGTGAGAGGAATGGCTGCATGGTGTTCACAGCAGGATGCTGTGATTGACGGGAGTGGGAAGCCCCGGGGGTGAATTTCAGCTGCTAGATCTGGCCAGATGGGAAAGGCCTCCCATGTGTGGTGGGGTGGGGAGAGAGATTTCTAAGATATCTAGCCCACTGAATTACCTTGCATTTCAGAATTTATATTTTTTGGTGGAATGCTAATGGCCCATAACCAGGAGGAATGTGATAAACACAGCAATGGCAACAATGAAATCCTACACACTGACAGTGAAATCAAAACACTTCCCTGGTGTGAGCCTTCCATGACTACATAGGAAGAAGGACAAAAAGAGAAGAAAAATATTTGAAATGTCTAATTGTATGCAATAGCCAGGGATCTGCTTATCAAAAAAAATACTTGAAAATATCAGCTTCAAATCATGCGAACAATAATAATAAGAGTACATTCTAGACCTTCTGGGAAATCTCAGGCCTTCAAATTCTGTAGGGAGCTCTCCTCCCCCACTGTTTCACACATTTCTGAATCTGGTCTAGGAGTTCAAGATTAAAGTCCCAGTGGTGGTGGAAGAAATGGTCCGGTGATTACTTGTCATCCATATGACCATGGAGACTAACTCTGGGAAACTGGACCTAATTTGTTCCAATGAAGTCAAGCAATGACTTGAACTTGAACCACAAATATATGAAAAGTCCTAGAACTATATGTATTTTCTCTCTTCTTTCAGCATCCTCCCCCCAGATTCCTTTGTTTTCTGAATGTATTATAACATTTTTTTCCCTCTATGCACTTTCTTTCACCCCAAATCCATTATTAAAGAAGCTAAAAACAATGATTCAGAAAGACCGAGAGCTAGAAAAGGCTATGTGCTTTTTGCCTTCAAATCAACTCTTACAGGAATTACAGAAAGCAAAAGGAAGGTGGATATTTTCACTTATTTTGTCCCATCATCTGAAATGCAGAACACCTATAAAAACAATGTAGTACAGAATATATAATATATAATTATATTATAATACTATAATGCATAATCTCTCTAGATTATTATTTCCAACCTATTTGAATAAACTTGTGACAATTTTGTTGAAATATTCGTAGAACTAAAAACGTCTAACTTAATGGGTTAGTACTATTAACTGTTTGTACCTCCAGTCATCTCTGGTATAATCACCAGAGATGAAGTGGACAGATTCAGGGTATCTTTCTAATATATGGCTTAGATCTGCTGTATGTAATATGAGAGAAAAATCAAGGATTTCTCCAGTATTTTTGGTTCTCCTCCTATTCAAGGGCTCATTTTGCTAATTAAAAACCACAAAGGGTAAGAGGTTGGGAGTTTGAAATCAATGGTCAAAATGAGGAGGTAACAGTAATAAAAATTTCTATTTGCAAGCTTAAAAAAAAAAAAAAGCTAACTGAAAAATACCTGAGGAGATTGCCCTGGGGGCAGAAGCCTTGAGAAAAGCACTGGGAGAATAAATCCAATCTATTCTTGCCTCTCTCCAGGATTGCTTTGGGAGGATGCCTGCTCTGTTCCCTTTAACTCAGTTAATACTGAAATTGATGAGGAAATTTAGGTCATTGCCCAAAAACCTGTTGGAAAGAGGGCCTGTTAAGAATAGATACTCCTTTATCTTTTTCCTCTCCAAACCTCTTAATATTCCAGTATACTGCTTCTCAGAACTCCTTCTTGTGCCCACTCCTGTAAGCTCAAACACCTGCCTTTTCCTCCCAAATTTGTTATTTCTCAATCTTGCTCCTTCCAGACTGTGGATCAACCCTGAAACCCTGTTACAGTTCAGAAGTCCGTGAAGAGGTATACCATAAGCCACTTCTTCATCAAATGGAATCATCCATCATGAAGCTTGATGAATTTTCCTTCACTACTCTTTTTGAGAGACTCATCTGAATAGAGCTGCAGTGTGGTCAGTGGTCCATTTGGTGTTATGCCAACTCCAATTAGATACAGAGATCTGCCTGGCTACTAATTCATGCCATAGTTGAGGGAGAGGAATCCCTAAGGTCTTAGGAGTCTGAGACTGTTTATTCATGCAATTTACTTGCATCTTTTTTAACTCCTCAGGCCCAATCCTAGATGTACCACTTCCATTTTACAATGAATTGCTTCTCTCTTGACCGTGTAACTTGGTGGATCTGAAGGTACCCAGGTCATGACAAAATGTCCTGGTCACAAAGTCATCAGTAGTCCTATGGTCAGGCTCATGGACTCTATTAGGACCCATGTTTGTTTATCAACTGGTGAATAGTCATGTGTTGCTGAAGATGTGAATATGTTTAGAATTCTAGAGTCTATTCTGAATTTCTCCTAGTGTAGGTTGTTAGAGGCTCCACCGAACGCCTTTACCCAGTACCTTATCCACCTTCAATATCTCCAGCGTTATTGGCTCTGCTGAATCATATGGCCCATGCTGCAGAAGACCTGCTATGGATTCCTTTCTTATCTTGTGCCCAACACCCTTCTTAGTCACCTGATAAATGTGCCAAGACAATATTCCAACTGTAGTCTACACTACCTTCAAATTTGAGAGAGGACCACCAAACACTGCACCTCTTTCTTAGTGGTGGAGGGTGCATGGTGCGATAGCTTGTACCATACCTTAGAAAGGACTTCTTCACACCATGGCAACCCTAAAACTTTACCAACACAGAGTTCTCCTAAATGGTCATGAGGTGATCTCCCCCTCTGGCCTACATGTGTCTAACTAGGTCATCTAGGGTAGCTCTTCCTCTCCCTATATCCAATGTTCAGCCTCATAGTTGTAAGGAAAATGTACATAAAATGAGTTTTTCCACCTATAATGTTGGCAAAATTTATGAAATTTAATGATTTACATTTTTTTCAGTTTTCTAGGATTTGAGAAATTGTTACCCTAAACACTGATAGTGAGAATATAGACTGGTACATTTCTGTAGGAGCTATGGCAATATTGATTCTTGATATATATATATATATATATATATATATATATATATATCACATATAAATACATCGTATATGCATATATCATATATACACACATACATATACATATACATATATAACATATGCATAAGTATTTAGAAACTTTTCTAGTACATATATATGTATGTATGTTTATATATAACATGAATATAAAATTGGCACTTCTGATTTAGCAATCTCATTTCTGAATCTTTATCCTAAGAAAAGAAAAAAGAAACGCATACAAAGGGATTTCCATGTAGCATTGTTTATAAAAGATTTTTTTTTTTTTTTTGCGGTACTGGGGATTGAACTCAGAGGCATTCTACCTTCGAGCTACACCCCCAGCCCTATTTTTTACTCTTTATTTTGAAACCGAGTCTCACTAAGTTGCGGAGTGCCTCACTAGGTAGCTGAGGCTGGCCGCGAACCCGGATCCTCCGGTGTCAGCCTCCCGAATGCTGGGATTATAAGCGTGCGCCACCACGCCCGGCTATAAAAGATTTTTAAAAGGAGACAATCTGAATAGCTACTAATAAAGACATGCAAGAAACTATAATACATACATAATTTCATACAATGCAATATTATGTAGCCACTAAAAATTATGATGTAGAATTATTTTGACATGCTATAAAGTCATTTTATAAAAAAACTCACTACTGCAGGACGTGGTGGATTACGCCTGTAATTCTTGTACTTGGGAGGCTGAGACAGGAGGATTGCTATCCTTAGTGAGGCTGTCGACAACTTAGCAAGACCCTACTTAGAAATAAAAAATAAAATAAAATAAAATAGGACTGGGGGTATAACTCAGAGGTAGAATGCTCCTGGGCTCAACCCCCAACCTCACCACCACAACAAAAAGGTCACTACTTTGGGAAAATGTCCCTGATTCCTTGGACTAGGTAAAATTCCTTGTAATTATGCATAGCACACTGGAATTTCCCTATGATGATACTAACTCCTCTTGAAAATTCTTGTTGAATATCTCTCTCTGCACTCAGACAGTAATCTGCAGGAGGACAGGATTATCAACCATGTTTATACCTGCACCATAGTTGTTAGATCTGTGCATACTGGATTCAATGAAAGGGATGTTGATTCAATAGTAGATTCTTAGCTGGATGTGGTGGCATATGCTTGTAATCTCGGTACTTGGGAGGCTGAGACAGGAGAATCAAAGGCTCTTGGCCAGCCTCATCAACTTAGTGAAATTCTCCCCTACTTAGTGAAACCCTGTTTCAAAATAAAATAGGACTGGAGGTATAGTTCAGAGGTAGAATGCCCTTGAGTTCAATCCCCAATACTACAACAACAATAAAAAGTAGATTCTCATTTATATAATAACTGTCTACATATTTGTATGCAGAAAGATACCAAAAGGAATGCTTTCTGAAATGTAAGCAAGGCTATCTCTGAATGGTAGGTTTTAGGTAATTGCTACTTTCTTCTTCACGCTTTCCAGTTGTACATGAACCTTTAAAATGAGTACTAGTCAGCTGGCCATGGTGGCATACACTTGTAATCGCAGTACTTGGGAGGCTGAGACAGGAGGGTTGCAGGCTTACAGGCAGCCTCAGATACTTAGTGAGGCCCTCTGCAACTTAGTGAAATCCTGTTTCAAAATAAAGAATAAAAACTAGGGCTGGGGGTGGAGCTCGGAGGTAGAATGCCCCTGTGTTCAATCCCGGTACCCTCCCCCCCCCCACATACACACACACAAAAGAGTATTAATCATTTTTTCACAAAATAATTAAAATATTATTGTCTTTTCCATAGTGCTCCATGTTTTTGATGTTACTAATGACAGTGTTTTCCACATAATAAAATATATTTAGTATGATCCAACATTTAGTACAATCCAACATGTGGTCCTTTCTTTTTCTCCCATACATGTCGCTACTTGATATCAGACCAAAATAATGGCATTGGGAAACAATAAGTCTTTCTAAATCACTCCTTTTCCTCTGTCATTGTCACAAACAGCTTGGCTTAAACGATGCTTTGAGTTGTCTATCGAGCCAAAAAAAGAAAAGAGGGCAGACCACCATGGGTCCTTGTTTGAAAGCACACTGTCTTCATATTCCAACACAGCTCAAAGCCAGAAGCTCTGACCCTTTCTTCTACATGGTCTACGTTCACACCTGCAGAGTAGAATTTTAGGAGCTGTATTAGTCTGGAGAGGCTAGATTATGTTGCAATAACAATTCCAAAATCCCAATGACTTATAACACCACACATCTGTTATGCATTGTTTAGAGCTCTTTGCATCATTCTATCTCCAGGACAAGAATGACAGAGCAACTTCCACCTGGGACACTGCTTTCCACTCACAGGAGAAGGTAAGGGAAAGGTGGCCTATTATGCCCCAGCTCTTACAAATCCTTCTCCTCAAATGCCACTAGTCAAGATCTTTATGTACTTGAAGAGAGAACCAGAAATATATGGTTTCTGGCAATATTAACTACCACAAAGGCATAGACTTTCACACACCCAAACTAACTTGAATTCAATTAACCATGCAGTCATTGGAATAGTTCTCTGAATATCTATGTGTTTTATGGCTATACTGTCTTCGAAGAATAGGGTCGTTGAGAGCCTCATAGTCTTTAATAATGCTTGTTTTATCACCTTGGATCAATAGACTGCCTACATATTTTAAAGCAATTGAGAACAGGAGGTTATAAACATAGAGTTATAAAAGAAATTTAAAAGCTTCTGCTTTGTGTTTAAAGTGCAACTGCCAAGTGAATGAATCAAGGTGTAGGGCGAAGAGGTCTGCTTCAGAACTGGACTCACTGAACGTACACAGCAATTGAGTGCCACTGGCCAAAACATCCACTTCAAGCAGTGGGGCAGACAAGGCACTCTCTCTTACAGGGGTCTCCAAGCTTTGTGTCTCTGGAGAGTACAATTAAGAAGCCACGGAACCCAATTCTGGTTGAAGTCTTGCAGCACAAAAGCTGAGAAGATGGTAACGCATTTTCTGCAAGCTCACACCACAGATCTGTCCTGGTTGTTGTTGGACTAGAAGTCTCATCATAAGTTCAAAGTGGCCATGTTTTCAGCCTGATAAAAATCTGTTGTTCAAACGGGAGTTTATGCCTGGACAATGAGTGAACTCTGACGTGGGTCTGGGAAACCACTTTTTCAAAACGTTGGTACAAATTCTCTGCTAGGGTAGTAGGTGTAGGCGGCACCATCTGTGCTACAAAATGTAGAGTTTCTTCAAGGAACGTAATGAGATACACTGAGTCAATTTACAGTTTATTTGGGTACTTGATTATGGGGTCAGTTTTGCCACCCAGTTTTTATGTACCCCGTGAGAGGTTGTGGTAGAAGCCGTGTGGCACAGCAATAAAGACTGAACTCAGTTCTGGGCCCTCAGTTCCCTCGGTAAGTAACGTCGCTTCCTTCGTCACTGTCGGGAGCCTCATATCTAAACTCACAAAGGCTTGCACAGCTTCATGTCTCCATGAGTGTGAGCAGCTGTCATTTCTTAAGGACAGGGAGTTTTAATAAGGGACAGTGAGCTCTGTAATTATTCTTTTGGACCACTGTCACCCACCCTCTCATTTGCCAAGTTGACTAAAGGTCACCTAATTTTTCTTCATTAAAACATGAACCATCCTGGGGAAAAAAATGAAATTTTTGCTAAATGAAAACCAGTCAAAAAGCTGAGGCCAAAACTTGTTGGCAATATGCATGCTGAATTATGCAGTCCGCACATTGCAGGCAGCCTGTGGGTCCTGAGGCTGTCGCAAATAACAGGGGAATGTGACTCTTTCTCCCAACAGGAAGGGCCCCTGCCCAGCGGTCTGGGCCCTGGGCCATGGCTGAACTATACTGCAGCTCCCAAGGAAAGCCTTCTGTTTCACTCACAGATGGAACCGTTATAATGTTGAGAATAAACATTTATTCAATTAGTTTTTCTAAGCATGAATCAGCCTGGCTCCTCATAGCCCTGTGAGCTATATCTTTTTCTTTTTTGCCCCTTCAAATAGAAATGTATTAAAGAAAAAGTAGTCATTCTATTAAATTCTGTCTTTCCCATTCTTACCGCACCAAAGAAATTGGAAGACTGGGATTCACAATGGGAAGGGTGCTGTGCACAGCACTCCTCTCTCTCTGGGCTCCTTCTCCCCTCCCAGCACTCTTTGTACCCAGGATTCATATGCTGCCAGAGCCTCCAGGTCCCTTCTTGGGCTCAGGACTTTAGGCAGAGTCTCTCTGTAAAACCCACTCCCATCCTCATTTGCACTCATATGTATGAAAGTCCTCGTCTTGGACAGAAGCAACCTGATGTGATGGTGAGCCAGATCTTTATTGTGTAGTAGGTGTTAAAGCTTATATCTCACAGCAAGCAATGGCTTACTCAGATGGCAAATCTACCTCATAACAAAGTTCTTTCACCCTAATCCAAAAGAGTGACTGTCCCTGGGAATTCTGGGGGAAAAGATGTGGAGGCTTTTTTAGGTTTGGGATGAGGCAGAGTAGGTCACAGGACTCAAAAGTGACTGTTGCTCTCACCTGCCTTTTAGACTGGGATTGCACACAGGTAACATTGACAAGACACAGAACACCGTATTCTTTCAGTTATTTTATTTTATTTATTTATTTATTTTGGTACTGAGGATTGAATTCAGGGGCGGTCTACCTCCGAGCTACACCCCCAGCCCTATTTTTTTATTCTTTATTTTGAAACCAGGTCTCACTAAATTGCGGAGTGCCTCACTAGGTAGCTGAGGCTGGCCGCGAACCTGGATCCTCCGGTCTCAGCCTCCCGAATGCTGGGATTACAAGCGTGCGCCACCACGCCCGGCTATCTTTCAGTTATTTTATTATGTATTGAAATTATACATTGTTGTGAGGTTTAATGTGATGTAAACATATATGCACACAGCTCTAGTGTGTTTCCTTCTGCATTTCACTCAACTTCCCCCTCCTCCCTTCCTGTACATGTTAGTGAAATTGTTAGTGATAACTTCTTATAGTGCCATGGTATTATTTGAACTGTTTCCTTCCTTTATCTTCCTTTTTCCCTCTCCTCGACTCATTCCTCCCACCCCCCACCACTATTCTACAGGTCTCTCTACATTATTTAGAGTTCCTTGATTTTCCTACTTTCCCCCTAGCTTCCATATATGAAAGAAAACATACAAACTTTGACTTTTTGAGACTGGCCAATCTTACTTGGCATAATATTTTCCAGTTCCACCCATTTTCCTGCAAATGACAAAATTTTGTTCTTCTTTATGACTAAGTAGAATTCCAATGTATATATGTACCATATTTTCTTTATCCATTCATCTGTTGAAGGACATCTGAGTTGGTTTCATAAATTGGTTATTGTGAATTTTGCTGCTATAAATATGGGTATGCATGGATCACTATAGTACTCTTTAAGTCTTTTGGAAAGACACTGAGGAGTGGTACAGCTGGGTTATATGGTGGCTCCATTCATAGTTTTTTGAGGAACCTCCATACTGATTATTCATAGTGATGTACTAATTTGCAATCTTAACAACAGTTTATAAGAGTTCCTATTTACCGGTATCCTCTCCAGAATTTATTCTTTGTATTCTTGATGATTGTCATTCTAACTGGAGTTAGATGGAATCTTAGTATCAATTTGTGTTTCCCTGATTGCTAGTGATATTGAACATTTTTTATTTATTTATTGGCTGATTATATTCCTTTTTTTTTTTGAGAAGTATCTATTCAGTTCAGTTGCCCATTTTTCGGTTGGCATGCTTGTCCTCATCATGAGCATCCTTCTTCAGGGAGGATATATTTAGTTGTTTTCTGTATCATACTCTTCACCATTTTAAAGTAGACATTTGGGTCAAACTGTGGCTCTAGCACTGTACCGACTACTGTGAAAGACCTATGAGGGTTTTCCATAGTTTAAAATAGATGTTAGACATTTTCTGAATCAAGAAGGGTTAAGTGAACATCATAGAATTTTGTTTTCTGTGTGGCTGTCTACAAACCACTCCCTTTGGTATGCAGAGTGCCAGACCCAGTGAATGTTTCCTTATAAAGATATTAGAGAGTCTATATTAGAGCTGGAGAAGTCTATACTTATTCTCATTTTTTCTTTTAAAATGATTTGAGATAAAACTTTTGTTTGAGATATAACCAAATTCTATATGATGATCAATATCAACATGTGACAGTGTAAAAAAGATCCTTAAAATTTCTTGTTGAATGTCAAATTTCAGGTTGCAAAGTTTTATGTATAGAATGACTTCCACAATGTAAAAAAATATATACGTGGATTAAAAACTCCTAAGTATTAGCCATGGATATCATGGGATAGTAAGATTGCAAGTGATTTAGACATTCTTTATATGAATCTCTATTTCCATATATTCCAGAACAGGCTTATGGCAAGAAAGAAGACAGATGTTGCTTAAAAATAAAAATCACTGATTCTGGAGTTATGAGAGATTTATTCTACACACACACACACATATATATATATATAGAGAGAGAGATGGGAGTGTGCTCACTGATAGAGTGCTCCTGGGTTCAATCTCCAGTATAACAACCAAAAAAAAAAAAAAAAAAAAAAAAAAAAAAAAAAAAAAAAAAAGAAAGAGCTATTAAGAGGGGCCCTTCAAATGTCAAACATACGGACAGTAGAGGGGACTCCTGCACTTACCAGTTGCCTTGTTGATCAGGATCATATGATGGGGTTTGAATCAGAGAAAAACAGGAGTCTAGTCAGCAGCACTAGAATGTAAAACCAGGATAGAAAACACCAGTTTACATGGGGATGAATCTCTTAATCTCACTTACTCTCTCCCTTAACAAACTTGGTCCTAAAGAATACAGTCAGGTTGAGATACAAAAATGGATTCTCAGCTATAAGACTAAACCAATGAAGAAAAAGCAGCCAATAGGTCATTACAGATTGTCTTTTGAAAAACGGTATTGGGATATATTACACATGCGTTTTAGCTTAACAAGACTCTTCAAGGCAATTTAATCATTATGTGTGAGGATGCAGATCTGCCTTTGGTTTGAGTGATAGAGCTGTGCTGTGATAAATGCACCTTGGCAGTCCTCTTAGACAGTGGAATCCCAGTGGCAAGGAGCAGCAGGAGCAGCAGGTGTAAAATGACGCAGGGATCAAGTGAAGCAAAGGATCCATCTGGCAGTTTTTCATCATCCAGAAAAAAAAAATACTGATGAGAGGGGGTGTGGAGTGTGAAGGTCAGGAAAAGAAAAACAAGCCGTCAGGCTGTGATTCATGAAGCCAGATCACCTAAATTTAAGTCTACCTGAAGAAGCAGTGCAGATTATAAAAATAATGGCTTAATCTGCAGGACAAGTACTCACTGGACGCAGTGAAAAAGTAAAGCTGTCCCCAGTGGTTCAGCTTCCTTCCACACGTGCTTAGGGAAGCCATTAGCAGTAGAAACACCAAACTCAAAGTATGTGGAAGGAAAGAAGAAAAGGAAGGAAGGAAGGAAGGAAGGAAGGAAGGAAGGAAGGAAGGAAGGAAGGA
>PVLC010020938.1:0-28734 GCA_004027655.1 Graphiurus murinus
TAATGCTATGCACCAGCAATAGATACTCAGTAAAAATGGACTGTGGGGCTTAGTGGGTGTATTTTTTGTTTTCCCTTCCCCTCCATTTTCTTAATCCACTCTACTTTTCCATTACTTTGCCTCTTTCCCTCTCCTTTTCTTCCATTAGCTCATATCTCACCCACACCTATACTGGTTCAACTCTGTCCCTTCAGCAGTGTTTGTCTTCTCTCTCCCTTTCTCTTTTCCTCCATTCTCTCTCCCACACTCCTTCCAATAGACCCTCTACACCCTTGCTCCCTCTGTTGCTTGAATCTGGCAAACTCTCTTCTGTCTACCTCTTCATTTATTGATATATATGGGGCTACTTTGTCCATGGAGGGATAGGATTCCTTTGATACTCCAAAGGATGGTCCTGGGCACAAGAGACATGGGTACTTTTTCTTTTGTTTCATGTGGACAATTTTATTCCAATTCAATTCCCATAGGTTTTTAAACAGCTGTAGATCTCTGAACTCAAAACATCTGAGCCAGTACATCCTCCCTCTCCTGAAAGTGCATGGGCATTTTTGTAAAATCTTTAGCATCCTTTCCCTGTATCTCACTGAACAGAGGTCACATCATTAGTTGGGCCTTGAGTTCATACTGAAAAGGTAAAATTGTTAAATTAAGAACAGATCTAGGTTCAGGTCTCTAAATAAAAGTGAGAGGTACAAGCTCATGTCCAACTACTTCCTTCTCCCTGTCACCTGTTTGTGGTACCCTCTGCTTTCTAAGGTCAAAACCTTTTCAAACACTTACATCTACCATTTGAGCTACACTTACTATTAGTGGTACAATTACTTCTCTAATTAGCATATCCCCCTTAGGGAATTTTAAACTTCAAGAATCTATCAAATAAGGTGTAGGTGGCTTAAAGATTCTAGAAACTAATATCTAAGTTTGCATGAAAAAATTGTAGAAAAACTAGACAACATTATGTTACAGAGTAGACTTTATCCTCTGACTGGTGGCCCCACCCCAAGTTCTTGTGACTTGCCAGAGGCTCATCATGTATTAGCTAGAGTGTCTGATATGAAAAGTATGAAATTGCACTCAATAATGACTCAAATCACCCAGGTAGAGGGGAGTTAAATTCAAGGAGATGAGAAATGTAGATTTGGGGAAAGCTCTACACTTTTGTAGACATCAGCTCTCTTGGGGGAAGAACAGGTGGTGCTGAACTGGATGAGACCAAAGAAAGAGGGAATGGGGACCACATAGGGAATAAGAAATGTCTAATCTTTAGTGGAAGGAGAAGCTTCTGTATCTTCTCCTAAGATACATTTGGCTATATTTCACAAAAAATGCATGTAAAATTTGACCTAGCCTTCCCATGCCAGTAGTATGTCTTATAGGTACATTCATACCTCTATATATTTATAAACATATTGGTGCATTTTATAAATATATTGGTAGATTTACCAATCAAAGTAAATATTGAAGCAATATTGAAAGTAAGAAAGATGACTGGAAATGACCCAAGTGTCCATAAGTAGAAGAAATTATGTTACACACCTGCCTTGAAATGCTTTGAAACTGCCAATAAAAAAAAAAAGAATTTTATGCACCATTATGGTAAATTCCTCTAAGAGCAAATGCTAATGGCATGCAGAGTCTATTATCATGGTACTTCTCTCTTCCAGTTGTTCAATTAAATGCTAACTAGATGCCATCTGAAACAATTTCCTAGATGTGATTGAAGTTTCTAATCAGTTGACTTTTAGATAATGAAAAGGAAGATTATTCAGGGTGGCCCTGATTGAATCACCAGGAAGGCCTTTAAAAGCATCTTGGGTACTCACTGTGGCAGACATCATCACTGAGGAGGATCTTCTGATTTTCCTTCCTGGACACCACCTGTGCACTAGGAGTTCTAGCCTGTGTTTGTGAGGTTCCAGTTTGCTTGTAATCTTCCTTTCCTGGCAATTTTTTACAGGTTAGGTGCTAAGGATTTAACCCATAGCATTTCTACCTCAATCCTACACTTCCAGTTTCTTTTGTGTTTTTTATTTGGAAACCATGTCTCACTAAGTTGCTGAGGTTGGCTTCAAATCTGCTATCCTCTTGTCTCAGCTTCCCAAGTACTGGGATTACAAGCATGTGTCACGATACCTGGCCTTTTGACAATCTTCACTATAGACTTTGGATTTGTTTAACCAAGTTCCACAACTGCATAGGCTAACTTGGCATAAAAAATTATGTATATACTTATATAAATGTGTATACATGTAAGTCCCCTTCTCTGGTTGAATCAGGATGGACAGACATATCTTCAGTGAAAATAAAATAAGTGCAAGATATATACATATATGTTTAAGACTCTCTTTGACAGGAAATATGGAAATTATTTACAGCCATTGTCTTTGTAGGGAGAATGTGGGTTTAGGAAACAGAAACAGTAGTGGGAGGAAATATATTCCTAACTTTAGTCCTTAACCTTGTGCTTTAAGTCATTCAAAAGGCCATGCTTAATTTTCTTTTGTTTTTATTATGGTAAAAACATATTCAATAAAGTTTACTATCATAACTGAGTTTAACAGTACTTTTAATTGGTAAGTATACTTACATTGCTGGGAAACAGATCTTCAGAACTTTTTCATCTTGTAAAACTGAAACACTATATGCTTCAAGCACCAATTCTACTTTTCTCCCACCCCTAAGCCCTGATAACCAACTTTATAATTTCTTTCTGTATGAAATGAAGTATTTTAGATACTGAATATAAGTGGAATCAGAACCCCTGTGATCATGTTTAATTTTAATACAATGTTTGAAAAGTGCTGCAAAAGCAGTGTTTATTCAGTAATACCTTTCCTCTCCAAGGGAAGACTCCCATGGGGATTGGTTGACTGACTGCTTGATTAATTGAAGTTTTCCGTCATTTAAACACACATCTTGTTTTATATGTAAGTAACACTTATTCAACAAATATTCATTGAGTGCCAAAAAGTTACTGCCAATAAGCCACTGATTTCCATATGTTGGCCTGAAGATGAATAAGGGTGAAATAATGAAAGTTTTACTGATCTTACAGGCTCCCTTTGAGCCATGGATATAAGGAATGTAACATGACTGCCACAATTGTGCTATTGTTACTACTAACAAAATGTAAGGAGGAGCTCAAGGGAGGACATTTCTAAACCCTGTAGCACAACCCACTGAGTGAACGGGGGAAGTCGTCCACCACTGCTCTGGAGAGTTGCATGGATGGGTAACATGCCTGTGTGCTCCTTGGGATGGATAGATTGTTAAGTCATGAGTTCTTGTTTATAGGCCATCCACAGAAGCATGCATTTTACTTGAAGATGAAAAGAAAGAAACAAGATTGCCAAATGTACTCAAACCTGATATATTTTCAGTGGATTTGATTTAATCTTAATTGTTTGAGCAATAGAAGAACAGAAAACAATTCCCTTTATTCCTTCTCCTTATCTTTAAGCAGACTACAATTAATATTATTAAATTACAATATTAAGAATGACAAGCCGGGCGTGGTGGCGCACGCTTGTAATCCCAGCATTCGGGAGGCTGAGTCCGGAGGATCCGGGTTCGCGGCCAGCTTCAGCTACTTAGTGAGGCACTTCACAACCTAGTGAGACCCGGTTTCAAAATAAAGAATAAAAAATAGGGCTGGGGGTATAGCTTGGAGGTAGAATGCCCCTGAGTTCAATCCCCAGTACCGCAAAAAAAAAAAAAAAAAAAAAAAAAAAAAGAATGACAATTTAGCCACTTATTTGAGAACATACACTGTGCCAGACACTATTTTAAGTCTCCAACATGATGGATTTATTCAGCCTTAACAAAACTTCTATAGTAGCGTAGTGTTAGTTATTATACCCATTTTTCAAGTGAAGAAACTGTGTCTTAGAGAAGTTATTACACATACTTATATTCATTCAGCATCTAGGTTTCTTGCTATGGTGTGCTGCTGTCTCCAGTGGTTTTGTTAGTGTGAGCAAGAACATTTTAAGATACAGAAGATCCTGCCTCTGTCCTTGGATATAAGTGGAAAGCAGCAAATGTAAGCAATGAGTTGCAGCTCAGGGGAAGATGACATAAGGGTCCTACAAGGCATGTAAGCAAAGGAAAACAGAACAGAAAAAATAAAAGCTCTTGCTAACTCTCTTTGTTGGAAGCCACATGTGTTTGCACCAAAGTTATTGCTCAAAGCAGACGTTCGCTTGGCAAACACTTTTAGAGTCACTGCATTGCCTGTCCACATATACACAAACAAATACATTATTAGGGAGTCTTATCATTCTCCCAATTATACATTAGGATTATTTTTTTCTCCAATTCCTGTCTCATATTGAGTGGTTACTCAAGAAATAATACTAAATACCTTTTACATAGTATAGAGTTTTTATTCCAGATCTGGGTTCAAATACTATCTAATGAGTAAGTTACTTAAATTCTCCAGTACTTAGTGTCCTTGTCTATAAAAAGGGAAATCACAGTGGGATACCAACATCAAGAACTGAAAGAATTCAGACAACATGACCAGCATTATGCCTGGCATGATCATAAGTGCCTAATTAAAAAAGGTACTATGTTTGGGTTCTTAGTACATGACCCAAGAACATTTTGAAGGATTTATCCAATAGAGTTCCAAAAAATCTCCTCCTTCAGAGTTCACGCAATTGAGAGAGGGAAGGGAAGAGAAAGAAAGAGAGGGGAAGGGAAGGGAAGGAAAGGGAAGGGAAGGGAAGGGAAGGGAAGGGAAGGGAAGGGGAAGGAAGGGAAGGGAAGGGAAGGGAAGGGGAAGGAAGGGAAGGGAGCGATGGGAGAGAAAGAGAGAGACAGAGAGAGAGGACTATTTCTTTGTTTACTGTAAAGTACAAAATATGTGGGCTATCTAAATTTGAGATAAAAGTAAAGGAAGAAAGTCTAGCTGTGTAATCCTTTTGTAACTTCAGTGGGAGAGTAGACTAAAAACTGAAATGATATGTTGGTAACCCAATAACAAACCTGAACTAATCCAGGCCTTTCCTACACCCAGGGGGTGACACAGATTGGATTTCACCTTGTCAGACTCTGGAATTTCAGCAATGACAAGTTTTTTCTTATCTTCTTCCAGTCATACCACACTCTCCAGCTGTGGGCATTGTGTTCCTTTGAACCTTTCTCTCAATCCCTGGTATTGAAGGGGGCTGTGAGCTTGTCAGTGGATGACTTCCGAATCGGGAATGAGGATAAGACAGCCACATTCAAATCAACTCGGTTTTCCTAGCAATTTCCTCTCTGCCTTCCCCTCCCAGATGCAAGCTGGAGTCTGAAAACTGCTTGCACATTACGGCTGTTATAGAACCAAGCTATAATTTTCAGGCTAATGGAAGACGTATTGGCAAAAGTTGACATTAAGTGGAACTAATTGCACTGTAACTGCTAAATAACTAAGAAATAACTACCCTGTAATTTATGGTGCAGGGTGGACTGCTCAGTAACTTTGGAGCTCTTCATATTGCAAAGAGCTTAGTGATGCATGAGCTGCCAAACTTTCTACCATTCAGAGGGCCCCAGAAGCTGAAGACAGCATTGTACAAACATGCACGGCGGCAGTTTGTAAAGGCGACCTGCCCTACTTAGGGGTAATGGCTTCGTTCCAATGCTTAGTGTATGAGAATTGTGCCTCACAGAGCCCTCCTTGCAGGTCTATTGTAGGTTAAAATCCCAAACCCACTGCACACTTAAGGAGTACGTCTTTTATGCTATGATTCCACTAATGGATGGACATTCTCCAGGGACCAAATAAATTAAAGAAGAAAATAAGGGCAAGTAATGAGGCATAGAGGTTATTACACTCATCTGGATGACACAGCCCTCATGTCTAGTTAGGCTATGTATTCCAGTCCTTCCTAGCCCTATTCCGAACCCTGGTTCTCATGAAGGACTCTGTTAATTTTCCATTAACTATTGTGATATCTGTCATATTGTTCTAACTGTTTCACCATCACTGACTTCTCTTTCATACCCCAAGTGTGCCCCCAGTCAGTTTTTGCACAGTTAACATTTATCCTCTAAAGTCAGAGGTGTGCTCAGATCACTTTGCCTGCTTAATTTCCTTAAATGATCTGTTATTTAAAACAGTATTATTCAAAGCTGTGACCCATGCAATATTAATCACAGGAGGTACACCTCCAACTAGATGTATAGTGAAATGTATTTTGGGAATGCCGAATACTGTATCCTCCTCCTAAAAATTCATAGCTTAAGACTTTGAGAAATCCTATAGTAAGGAATCTTCTTTATCTTTGGTTAAGTTAGCCTTGCTCAAACTTTGACCCTGGGAATCAGAGCTGTGTGTGTGTGTGTGTGTGTGTGTGTGTGTGTGTGTGTGTGTTCGTATCATCTCATTTATCCTAGTATTCTCTGAAAAGTACATTTAAGAAATGCCAGGTTGGGTATAATGACACACACATGTAATTCTACTACTTGGCTGGCTGAGACAGGAGGATTGCAGGTTCGAAGTCATTCTCAGCAATTTAGCTAGACCTTGTTTCAAAATAAGAAAATAAAAAGGGCTAGAGGTATAGCTTGGAGGCAGAATGCCCCTGGGCTCAATCCCCAGTATAAAAAAAGAAAAGAAAAGAAAAATAGAAAGAAATATCCGTCCTTAATTTAGATACTAACTCTTTAATAAGCATGCTTTTCTGATAACTTAATTTGTAAGCATTCTGTTAGCCAGATAACACTGTCCCTATGAAGTTTTTCCTCCTCTGACAAGGTAGTTTGCTGTTCCTTTGAGTTCTCATAGGGATTTGTTTTGGACCTATGCTCATTTTTGTGTAATTATTCTTCTTCCTGATGTAAGCCAGGATTTCACAACTTGGCATTGTTGACCTTTTGGACTTGGTCATTTGTTTTTGAGGTGGGCAGTCCTATGCATTGTGGGATATTTGGCAGCATCTCTGGCCTCTACTCAGTAGATTCTTGTAGCACCAACAATATTCCACAATTGCAGTGCCATGATTAGTATCTCTGTATGTTGTCAAATATTCCCTGGGGAAGAGAACATTCCCTCTCGGCCCCCGTTGAGAACCACTGAGCTAAGCTGTGAGGTTCTAGAGGCCAGAAGTTTTATATTTCTCACACATGTATCTCCAACTCATACCCATGGTGGGCTGCACACAAATGCTTGATGAAAAAATAATGTTCTCCTAAATCTTTGCTAACAATGAATTAAGCAAATTTACTCCATTAAAAATAATTATCTGAGTTGGGTGTGGTGGCACCTGCCTGTAATCCAAGTACATGGGAGGCTGAGACAGCAAGATCTCAAGTTTGAGATCAGCCTCAGCAACTTAGTAAAACTCTCAGCAACCTAGAAAGATGCAGCTTCAAAACAAACAAACAAACAAAAAATAATCCCTAAAAACAAAAAAAAAAGAAAGAAAGAAAAAGAGCTGTGGGTACTTCTGTAGAACATCCCTGGGTTCAACCCCCAGTACCATACACTTGCCAATTTGCTGTCTTACCCTCAATTTTGTCATTTGTAAAGCTGATACACTGTTATATACTGTCAATGATAAATGGCTCCTGTTATATACTGTCAATGATAAATGGAGATAAATCAGTTCTACAAAGACTTTAAAATCCTTACAGTACTCAAGAAAAATAGGTGATAATCTTTGTTTTATTCAACATATCTGAAGATTAGCATGTTCTATTCTTCTTAAGTTTATTTTTCTTAAAATAACTAAAATATAAAAAGCTAAAGACCAAGATCAGTGCTCAAATTTTAATTGATATAGAAGCTTCTGCATGTGATTTTACCACTTTTCCAATTCTTTTGTACTAGTTATATAATACTGCACTGATTTAACTATTATTTTATGTAACAGAATCAGCATAACAAATATTTATGTGTTTACTGCCTCATTTTAACTTCATTCTAGAAGGTTCAGAGAGTTATAAATTCTATTTTCTGGTTCCATTTGTTATATGCCATTTCTTCTCTCAATTTCATACCATGCACTTATAGCTTGCATTGTGCTTTTAACTAAAACTTTCCTTAAGTGGTACTGACCCTACCTACATTTTATAACAATAAAAACAACAGATACACTGATATAGTCCATATACTTTACAGTAAAATGAGAACAAATAGAGACTGTGAATCTTTTTCATGAAAAAAAAAAAAACATGAACAAGTACTGAACAGATACTATTAGGTACCATTTCTAAATGGCTCAGCAATCTTATTTTCCCCTCTTTTAAGGTTTCAGAATGTCTTATTATAAAGAAATGGCATTGCTGTTTGGGCAAGGGATAAATGGTGTAATATTCTGTGGGTAAATGGAAGAAGAATAATTCCAGCGGGTGAGGGTGGAGAGGAAGAAAATAAGAAGAATTAAAATAGAATACTGAAAGAGAATAAAGAAGAAAGAACACTGTAGATGTGGAGATGGATCTTTTAGCTGATTATTCTACATACATATTTTTTACATGGTAGAAAAAAACATTCTTCAGGACAGGATTCTGCCAGAATGTAAGAATATTCCTTAGGTGAAGGAGTTCACTATATGCTAACAATTTTAATCACATTAATATATATATATATATATCAAAAAGGGCTTTCTTGAAAAATAAATAACTGTAATTACCTCTAATAGAATTGATCTGGGACTAGATTCCCTCTTAAAAGGGACACATAGTTTTCCCTATGGAGAGGGGTGGAGTAGACCTTAGTTCTGACGGGGTTTCTCCCTGGTTCTGTTATGCTTCTGATAAGAAAACCTTATCACATCTTCCCTTGTCCAGTAGAATTTCCATCTACTGCTAGAGTGAGCTTTATGAAGCAGACGGGGGTGATAATTCACACTGCCCAAACATTTGCTATCCATACACTCTCAGTCCCTTAACAAAGTTGGGAAGACCATTGAAAACTTTCTATTTTCTCTGGACTTGAGACTATAAAGTAGGGATGAGCTTATCTTACTCATTGCTTTTTGAGTTGTAATGTGAGTAAAAAATACCTAGAGATGCTGTTAAAATGTGGATTTTAATACACATGGGGTGTGGCCCAAGGCTCTGCATTTCTATAACGCTTCTCAATTTATAAATCTTGTGAAATGAGTACATGAGATAAAACTCAGAGTATTGTGTAGCCTAAAACTATTATATAAATGTGTATTATATGTAGATATGACACACACACACACACACACACACACACACACACAGAATTACTGTTCTTTTCTGAGAATGTGTGTTAAAATAGAACACTCAGAGTGCAGTTGAAACGATGTGATGAGATTTTTAGAAATGTATAAAAGTTTGAGGATCCGAAAATCTGGGTTCCAGTTCCATAACGTTAGGCCAATTATTTCACCTCTTGAATCACCACTTCCAGCTCTACAGGACAGTAGTAAGAGCCATATCATGAAGATTAAACCAGAAAATGTATGAAAGATGTTCTATGATTGTTTCTGGAACATAAAAGACAATCCATGCATAGCAGTCTCTTTTTAATATATTGTCATAAAGGCATAAGGTATAGATATTGATATCTCCCTCATCTTGCCCAACTTTGTTTTAAGGCAGTGTCCAATTAGATTCAGAAGACTAAAGAAAAAAAATACTGAAATTATTAGCATGATAAAAGGAGACTTTTTACTTGCACTTATAGCAAAAGGCATTCATGTTTACAATACATGAGAAACCATTTGGGCATGTGTGTAGAAAACATACATTTACTTTCAATAAAAATAATACAATGAGCTGGGCATAGAGGCACATTCCTGTAATGTCAGTACTTGGGAGACTGAGACAGGAGGATGGCAGGTTCAAAGATAGCCTCAGCAAGTAGTGAGAATCTCATCAACCTACTGAGACCCTGGAGGCTGAAGCCAGAGGATTAGTGTTTGCGGCCAGCCTTAGCTACTTAGTGAGGCCCTCTGCAACTTAGTGAGACCCTGTTTCAAAATAAAGAATAAAAAATAGGACTGGGGGCTTAGCCTGGAGGTAGAATGCCCCTGAGTTCAATCTCCAGTACCGTGAGAAAAAAAAACATCTAATAAAACTAATAAAAAAATAAAATAGGGCTAGGGGTGTGGGTCAGAGGTAGAATGCCCCTGGGTTCAATCCCCAGTACCCCCACCCGCACACAAAAATAATATAATGAACATATTTTCATGCTCATTAGAATTATAAGGTTTATAATTCATACATATTTTACTTATTTAGAATGGTTCAGTTTGAATTGGGTTGAAGTCTCCCTTGGTGCTTTCTATGATAAAAAAGAGTTGCTATGGAAATTAGTAGTGTGAAGGTCGTCTCGTGGAAGGAGAAGATGTACAGAGGGGCAGGTAGAGCACTGCTCAACCCTATTAAACTGGGTCACAATTTACTACTCATTGTTTAGTTACAAGAAATCTCTTTTCTATCAGTACTTCTAAGGTTTGAATCAGAATTTTTCAATGCTGTACTCGCTAAATGTGTAACATGTAAACATACTCTAGAGAGGAATTGATAAACTATAATGGCAGGGACAAATTTGGTTCACTGCCTCATTTTGTGAATAAAGTTTTATTGCAACACAAACATGCTCACTCATTTGCATATTATCAATGGCTGCTTTCACACCACAACAGCAAAATTGAACATTTTTGACCAAGACTAGATGACATAGTCTAAATTTTTTAATATTTAACCTATTGCAGAAAAATGTTTGTTGAACTCTGCTCTAGAGGAAAATAAACCTAACATTTGTTAGCAGCCTACTACATGCTTCGTACTTCATCCATGTAATTTTAATCAAAAATATTCTATAAAAATTTCCTGAATGACCTGTATTTATCACAGTTGCTGCTAACATGTATTATGGAGGTGAGAAAAAGTAATGACTCCTACTAATGTGAGTTTTAGGGTGTTATGAACTCACATAGTATATATAATTAATGTGATTATAGAATAAAATACAACTTTGACATAAATATCATTGTCCCCATTTTTGCAATACAGAAACTAAAATTCAGAGGAGTGAGGAAGATTGACCAAAGCCTAGTAGCTAATAAGTGTCCAAAATGCTGTATTTAAAAATAGGATGTTTTTAGTTGGGCGTGGTGTTACATGCTTGTAATCTCAGTATGTGGGAGGCTGAAACAGGAGGTTCATAGGTTCGAGACCAGCCTCAACAACTTAGCGAGACTTTCAGCAACATACCAAGATCCTGTTTCAAAACAAAAATAATAATAAAAAATGTGTAGGGGGGTGGAGCTTTAAGGTAGAATGTGCCTGAGTTCAGTGCCCAGTATCACAGGCTCACGTGCACTCACACACACATACACACACACACATATACACACACACACATACACACACACATATATACACACACAATATTTTTATTTTTTTAATTGGTGCACACACACTGTTTTTAAATGAAGACCCATGGTTATTTCTCAGCTGATACTGTGCTTCTGGAGTTTGTTTCAGAAGTGTTATCTCCTTGTGTCTTATCCCACATCTTTCTTGTCTAATTCCCTTTTTTGACTTCAGGAGAATGTCTATAATTCTGACCATCTTTCTGGCATTATCATTCCTTAAATCCATTTTCTCTTTGCATCGGTGTCTTGCTAGTGTCTCATCCACCTGAGGACATTTTCACCAATACATCATTTATATGCCTTTATTTGAATATTCTCATAATCCCTGTTTCTGTTCTGACCACATTATTTCCCCTTCCTTCCTCCCTTCCTCCCTTCCTCCCTTCCTCCCTTCCTCCCTTCCTTCCTTCCTTCTTGTACTGAGGATGAAACCCAGGGATATTATATTTCAGAGCTAAACCCTCAGCCATGTTTTTTTTTAATAGGTACTCACCAAGTTTCTGGGGGCCTAGCTAAATTGCTGAGGCTGACCTAGAACTGCAGTCCTCCTATGCACCACCATAGAATTTCCCTCAGGATTCCTGAGACAAAACACCTGTGACTTCCCATCAGTTGATGAAAATGGATCTAAAACCAACATTGAATGACATCAGTAACTGGGATGCAGAGGGATACTGCTGATTTTCAAAGTCTTAACTATTTCCTTAGCAATTCCATAAGGAATGGCACACTGTCATTACGAGGAAGACCCTTGGGCAGGGAATCAGGAAACCTGCTTTTAGGTCCTACCTTTACTACCAAGTGTTATTTTCTCATTTGAAAAATTTAGATAATTATAGGTATCTTACAGACTTACTGTGCAGTTAAATGGAGCCAAATTTGGGGATGGCATTTTGTGTAAATATGGGTAATGGCACAATATAGAGTGTAGGTATTATACGATTAGGTATTGTATAAATGCATTTAATTTTTCATGCCAATGCTTTAATATTGCAATGTTATAAGGAGAAAAAAGAGCCAAGAACACGAAAGATCAAGAGCAAAATACAAATGCAAAATGCTATTTTAGAAGAAACCAGAAGCCATGTGTAACTTGGAACAGCCAATAAGCACAATACCAGAAAACCTCCAGTCCATGGAAAAGTCAGGCACAAAGATCACACAGACCTATGCCCAATTTTATCTTGAGGACCTGCCCAGGCTGCCCTTGAACTCCTGATCTTCCTGCACCCATCTTCTCAGTGGCTGGAAATACAGGTGTGCATCACCATACCCAGCTTTAATTAGTTTCTCTTTCTTTTTTTTAATACACTTTTATTGTTGCATTGTAATTATACATCCTAATGAGGTATAGAGTGATCACTGGTGAGATTGGTATTGGTAACTTTATATATGTACACAGCATTATTTAAAGTGTTACCTTTATTACTTACCCTTCCCCTTTCCTCCCTCCCTTAAAACTCCTCCAAGGCCCCATTGGAGTCTCTACCCCTTTATGTGAGGTCTCTGTTGTTACCCAGTTTTTCTGTAGCTTCCACGTGTGAGAAAAACATACAACTATTCTCTTTCTGAGTCTGACTAATCTCCCTTAGCATAATATTCCCTACTTCCGTCCGTTTTCCTGGAAATTACATGATTTTTTTCCTCTTCTTTAAATTTCATTGTGTATATATATCCCATAATTTTATAATCCATTCCCCTATTGATGGATACCTAGGCTTGTCCCATAATCTGGATATTGTGAGTTGTGCTGCTATAAACATGGATATGCACGTATCACTATAATATTGTGACTTTACTTCCTCTGGAAAGATACCCAAGAGTTGTATAGCTAAGCCACATAGTGGTTCTTTGTGAACATGTATTTTATTGTTTGTAAACTATAATGTGCTTATTATAGTGAAAGTTGCATCTCAGATACACGATACCATGGGAATGGGCTTTCTCTTGATGTAATTCCCTTACACATCCTCAAGGGATTTGACTTATCCAATAAGCAGGAAGAGAGCTCTCCATCCTCTTCTTCCATCCTACCACGTCTTTTCCTCTCTACCTCTCTTTCTGCTTAGATTATAAGGATTAAGTGAGGCGATGTATAAGGACATCCTCTTTAAATTTCAAAGTTCCATATTAATATCAGTTGTGGCTTCTTATTCTGCAAAATGAATACAGCGTTTTTTTCCTTGTTCACCTCCCAGAATTGAATCCCCTTTAGATGGGAGAATGCAAGTCAAATCATTTCATGAATTTTAAATATACCTACATATATCTAACCCACTAGTACTGTTGTATTGTGTGTTCTTATTAATAATGTATGTACTTATTTGTTATCACACTCTGTAACTTGCTTTATCTTCAACATGAACTAGTGACTGACCTGCTTCAAATAGTTCCCCTTTTTCTGAAAATTGGGGAGAAATATGACATCTGTACGTCAAGGACTAAATGGGAAATTACATGTAAACTGCTTCATAGTGTTTAGAACTTTGTTTTCAGTAATTGATGGTTGTTAAATCCTTATCGTTATACAGACTCTACAATACTTTATTTAGAGGCAGTACCCTGACCACACAACTTTATTCACCACTGACTGAGAGTTGATTTGATTAGTTAAGATAAGGCAGGATTAAATGAGAGAAAGAAGACTGTGGATACACTTGGAAGGCACAACTTCCACCCTCCAATAATGTGCTCTTCTCCATCTATCGGATCTTATTTCCATCTATCTGTTAATCTGTAAATGTTAACATCCGTCTGGGCCACCTAGCTCAGTGTGTAGCACCTCTCTCTCAACCTTTGTTGGTTATGCAATATTAGTGGGAATTAAATATTTTCCTTAGTTCACTAAAGTGTTGGCATTGTTTATGACTCAGCATAACCTAGCCTATCCTGAGCAATAAATTTAGTTAGTAATGGAGGAAGATGGACAACTCCAAACCATATCTGCAGAAGAGTTCTGCTTGGCAAGAGTGGAAGACAGGAGCGCTGTTTATTGCGCCCCTAAATAGTGCTCTAGTTATTGGAGATGATTGATATGATTCAATTTATGCTTAGGTCTTCTGAATTAGTCCATTGCTGTTTGCAATATAAAATCCTTTATGAAAAGCAATGATAAACAAAAGAAAATGAATAAGAAGATGGGAAATATAAATTGACCTGGGGGATGGGAAGGCTGATCACCACGGGAGATAGCTTTGAGTTCTCTGTGTCATATTTGGCAGCCACAGGTAGCAGTGTTACTATAGTTGGATTTCTTTGCTACAAAGGGAAATAAAACCACCGTTATAAAAACACAGCTGCCCCTCTTGCCACCAAATAAAAAGAAAGCAGACTGACTAATCCAAAGCTCTTTTCAGATTTAACATCACTGGGCTGGTTTTTAATTTAAATTGGGACAAGGGTCAGGAAGAATGCTGCATTTTCATCTCTTTCTTTTGAAGTTGTCATGAGCAAATCCTGCAATTTTGCAGGAGGGAAAAATAAAAGAGCTCAAAGACATGAAGGGAGGTTCATTACCTATAGAAATAATCATAGGTATAGTTGGAGGAACAATGATAGAATTTAAATATTAAAACCAGAAACTCAATAAAGCATCTCTCCTATGAGTGCATTTGTTATTGTGAGACATAAAGAAGATGGTGGAAGTACAGGAATTGTATTTTGTTTCCATGAGGCTTGTTTACCCAGATAATTTTATTAAATACTCATTATTTGATGAGTATTTGCTAAAAATTTTAAGTATGTTACCTCTTTTAATCTTTTCTTCTTTAGGTTGATAGTATGTTAACTTTATGATTTTCCAGCTTTATCACGGTATAAGTAAAATTATATATTCTTAAGGTGTATAACATCCTGTTTTTTTTGTTTTGTTTTGTTTTGTTTTGCTTGGTTTGGTTTGATACTGGGGGATTCAATCCCCAATAGCTCTGAGTTACAGCCTCAGCCCTTTTTTAAATTTTTAATTTTGAATCAGTATCTTGCTAAGTTGCAAGGGTCTCACTAAATTGCTGAGGCTGGTCTTGAACCTGCGAACCTCCTGTCTCATCCATCCTCTTAAACCCTGGGATTATGGGCATGTGCCACTATACCTGGCTAATGTGCTGCTTCTATATACATACACACTGTGAAATCATTACTAAATTCAGAAAATTAACACGCCCATCACGCCACAGTCACTCTTCTCCCCAGTGTTGTAGATTCGTACCACCTACTGGCTAGCAAATTTCAAGTACACAGAGCATTGTTTTTAATTATAGCTGTGCTCTATGTCCCCAGAAGTTACTCATTGTGCTCATTGATCAGTAATATCTCCCCACTACCCTGGCTGCTCTTATTCTGTTTCTATGAGTTTGAATTTTTAATCTCATTTATAAGTGAAATATAATGGTTTTATCTTTCTGCATCTGGCTTATTTCACTTAATATAACATTCTCCAGGGCACGTCCTATCAAAATTCCAGTAGAATGTTCCACAGACATTAGAAAAAAACAATCCCACAATTCTATGAAAGCATAACAGAGCCCAAATACCTAAAGGAATCTTGAGACAGAAGAACAAAGCCAAATGCATCACACTTCCTGACTTCAAATTGTATTACAAAACTATAGTAACTATGGTATAGTTCTGGCAAAAACCAGACACATACATCAAAGAAACAGAGTAAAAGCCTCAAAATAGACCCATGCACGAATGGTCAACTAGTCTTCAATAAAGATGCCAAAAATACACAAAGGAGAAAGGATAGTCCCTCAAATAAATATTTTTTTCTGATAATTCACATGCCGAAGAAGGAAGGAAGGAAGGGAGGGAGGGAGGGAGGGAGGAAGAAAGGAAGGAAGGAAGGAAGGAAGGAAGGAAGGAAGGAGGGAAGGAAGGATGGAAGGAGATTATTATGTTACTTCATACACAAAGATCAAATCAAAATGAATTAAAAACTTGAATGTAAGATCTGAAACTGTAGAATTCCTATAAGAAAACACAGGGGAGAATCGCCATGACAGTGTTATTGGTAGCAGTTGCTTGGGTATGACAAGAGAAGCAAAAATGAACAAGTGGGACCATGCCAGTCTGAAAGCTTCTTCTCAGAAAAGGAAACCATCAGCCAAAGGAAATGGCAACTTAGGGGATAGGAGAAAATATTTGCAAGATATATATCCAATAAGGTTTAATACCCAAAATATACAAGGACGTTTACAATTTAAAAGCAAGAAACAAAATATTTACCCAATTTAAAAATGAGTAAAAGACCTAAATAGAACAAAGAAGGCATACACGTGGCAACAGTATGTGAAAGGATGATGAACTGCCTTCCTCATTCTCAGGAAGATGCAAGTCAGAACCACAGAGAGATATTTCCTCTTACCTGTTAAGATGGTTATTGTCAAACAATGAAAGGTAATGGACACTGATAAAAATGAGGAGCAAAAGGAGCCCTTATACACAGTATGGAGTTTCCTTGAAAGATTAAAAATAAAACTGCCATATGATCCAGCAAACTCACTTCTGGGTATGTATACAGAGGAATTGGAATTAGCATATAAAAGACATGCCTGTACTTCTGTGTTTATTGCAGCATTGGTCACTATAGTGAAGATATGAAAACAACTTAAGAATCTACCAAAGGATGAATGGATAAATCTGTGCGCTGGTATGCCTCTATCACTCTGAACTTCTTCATGATGTATGATTACAATGCACTAATAAAAAAAAGATAAATCAAACTCATACATACATATGCAATGGCAATGAAATGTTATTATTCAACCTTTAAAGAGAAAGAAATTCTCTCATTTAATCTTTCCAACTCTGAGCAGGCTATTTCTACTTTCAGGTAAGGAAAGATGAAATCCAGAAGACTAAAGTGAGCTCCAACAGACAGCTGGCTAGTAATTTTCGAATGTGAAGATTTGATTCCTAATCTGGTTGACACCAAAGCTCAGGAAATCTATACAATGTTGAAGTGTGCCCTTGAGTATCTCTAGTCTTCTCTTCTTGACAATGTATAGGTCTCTTTCTCAGTATCTCTCTTCTAACTAATACCAAGGATAGCAATTTCCTATGAAGTGTTGAATTCCAAAAAATGTTTCCTCTCAAGTTGAAAGAAAATCAGCCTCTTTGCGACTTCCATGGGTACTAATAGAGTCTTCTAAAACAGCACAGAACAATAGTCACTTCTAGATTGGAAACGGCAATTTAGTCTCTATTGAGTCTTCATGAGGCTATCTCCTGACCTCTCTAATCATTAGTTCAATGTTCCTTTAAATGTGAGGGCTATAAAGGGACCACTCTGTCATTTGTATAGAGATATATGCCTATTTAGTTCTCAATCATTGCCTGAGTATAGCAGTCAGATTTAAAAGTTTCACTAGAAGATTCATAAAACAAATTCTCTACCACTTAAGACTTCCCTGTTTATAATCATTTGTCTTTCCCTATTGTCTAAGAAGTGATATAACCTGCAGCAAAAAGTGACATTTCATTGACACACAGTGGACAATAAAATGACATAATTATGTCCAACATGCATGAATATTTTAGAACTATGCCCAAAGAATGTTAAATAAATCCCTTAAAATTCTGCAAATACAGCAAGCTTTTGGTTTTCCTATTTCATTCTACTTTTGCTTTGAATATTATTTATTTACCTATTTTGATACTGGGGATTGAACCCAGGGCCTCATGCATATTAGGCAAGAGCTCTAACACTGAGCTACATCACCAGGCCTGAAATTCTTTCCAATAGCCTTAATAACTCCTGAAGTCCGCTTTTCTAATAGCAAACTCTTTTTCCTGCTTATAAAATATTATTTTCTAAACCAAGAGCAATAGTTCAAGAGCTTAACTGAGGAACTCAAGAGATAGCTCATCCAGTCAGCATGACCACTTGAAGTTAAAATCCCTTTGTGGTTCCCTGTGGCTTCTTCTTCATATTCAAAGGTAGTGTATTTTGATTCAGAGATCTGAGCAACAAAAACAAACAAACAAACAAAAAACTAATCTAAAAAAGACATTTTATAAGACAACACACAATACAGCAACAAGCCCAGGATTACTGAAATAAAAACATCCACCATAAATGAAGAGGATACAATCATTAGCTAATAACAACTCTGAAATCCTATATCAAGATGCACCAAGATTCTCCCAGGAGTGGAAGTGTTCCCATGTTAATACCCATTTTCTTCCTGGGTGGAGTTCCCAGTCCTTTGTTTTGGTTTTTGTTTGCTTGTTTTGTAGTCCATGGTCCTCTCGGGTTCTTGCAATTCCATTAATCTTGGTCACATCCAAAGTGGACATTAAAGAATATATTTTATACATCCTCTTTCCCGTTTAGAAGTTTGAGATCCTTCATGTTATTTTAAATCTCAAATAGTCGCAGACTATGTGTAAACTATGTTTTAATCAGCTTTTCTCATCACTGTGAGCAAACTACCCAACAAGAACAACTTGGAAGAGGAAAAGTTTATTTTGGCTCATGGTTTCAGAGGGTTGGTCTATGGATGGCTGCCTCTAAGGCAGAAGTGTCAATGGTAAGGCAGGGCAGGATGCACGCAGCTCTCATATCATGGCTGGAGCTAGAGAGAAAAGAATCAGCCAGGGACATATATAACCCACAGACCCCAGTAAATCACTTTCTCCAGTCATATACTAACTCCTAACCTTACTGCATGCACTAGGGATATGCTTTCAACCCATGAGCCCATTTGGGGGACATTTTAAACCAACAAAACACTATTTGAACTGCCATTTATTTAAATTGTTAGTAACCTTCATATGTCTTTGAGTCTAGTAATTTCTGTGTGACAATAGCATGCTCTCCGTTCTTCTATATATTTCTCAGATGTGCTGCATCTTTATTTTCTTGCACCCTTTTCCTCCATTTCCTGCAATCTTAATTATAGCAACTTCAACTTACAAGGCTTCCATAGGTAAGCCAAGAATTTAGTCTTTTTCCCCCGAACCATTTTGTGCAATTGAATGCATTTATTGGATACCAAGCTCTAATTATACCTTTTCTCTGAAACACCTTAATTGACTCAGAAACTTTAACAGTAGTTGTGATGGCCGTTTCTTTTATTTGGTCCTCACTGCAAGTCTAGTTTTCTTTGGCTTTTGCTAAATTCAGAGACATTTCAATGATATCTTTTTATAGATTGTGTTTCAAAAGCAGTTTTTTTCTTCCTCAATCTTAAACATTTGTGAACTTCTTGACTTTATTCCCTTCTACTTCTAGTCACTTCTTCTCTGGACTCATCGTTTTCTTCAAGTATTTTATTAACTCTTCCTAAGAAGACTTATTCTCATGCATCAAGCCACATTAGAATGATGATAATGATAATAATAACAGTAGTCAGATATGGTGGTACATACCTGTAATTCTAGTTGTTTGGAAGCTGAAACAGGAGGGTCACAGGTTTGGGGTCAGTCTCAGCAACTTAGCAAGACTCTGCCTCAAAAAAAAAAAAATAAGACTGAGGGTCTAGTTCAGAGGTAGAATGCCACTGGGTTCAATTTCCAATGCCCAAAACAAAAGCAAACAAATAACAATAATGATGACAACAACAACACCCAGTATCTCTTAAATATCAGTGTCTTAACCCAAGTTCAACATGGGTCTTCAGGGGTTATCCACTTACTGTAGTCTCTCAGGGCTTAGATGGTTAGAAGCATGTCCTGGAAACAAGTTCCCAATGGCATTGCAGAAATAAGAAGAGGTCATAACAAAAGATTCACCCTCTTTTAAAAGATCGCATCCAGAAAAAGACAGAAAACTTTTGTTCACATCCTGTGAATACATTTTATGTCCACGTCTGTTGTGGTTTGGATCTGGATTTTCCCCCAAAGCCTCATCTGTTCAGAGTTGGGACATTAGGGAAACTATTGAAGCATAAGGGCTATGACTTCACCAGTGAATTAACCCACTGAGGGCTGAATACACTACTGGGGGGGTGGGATCTTATTGGAAGAACATCTCTAGTGGGTTACCCTGGAAGAGTCTATCTTCTCTCCAGTCTCCTGCTCTCTCTCTCTCTCTCTCTCTCTCTCTCTCTCTCTCTCTCTCTCTCTCTCTCTCTCTTTCTCTGCTTCCTGGCTGCAATGAGCAAAGCATCTTCTTCCACTACACCCTTCCATCACTATGATGTTCTGCCTCACTTCAAACTGAAGCAATGGAATCAACCATGGACTGAAACCTCTTTAACTTGAGCCAAAATACATTTCTTCCTTCAAATTGTTTTCTCACTCATTTGTCATAGCAATGAAAGACTAACTAACACAATGCCCATCTTAATGTAAGTGAGGAAGCATAATACTAATACCTAGCTCCCAGAAATATTTGATGACTAGGCCTAAAATTCACACCATCTAAGCCAGGTGTGGTGGGGCAATCCTGTAATAACAGTACTTGGGAGGCTGAGACAGGAGGATTGCAGGTTCAAGATCAGCCTTAGCAAATTAGCAAGACTCTCTGCAACCTAACAAGACTATTACAAAATAAAAAATAAGTGCTGAGCATATTGTTCAGAGGTGGAATGCCTTGGGGTTTGATTCTCAGTACCACATAATTTTTTTTCTACAAAACCAAAGGATATTTTGGAATCCTTTCCCCCTCCCCTCAATGTAGTAGGAGAGGGCATTCAATTGAGAGGGTTACCAGACGGTTAACTAAATTAGTAGATGCCTTCACACCTATAAATGTAAAGAATTATGCTATGATATTTGAAGGGTTGGATAAAATATGGAGGAACTGTGTGTAATTTCTCAGGTGTAGTAGAGAGTGAAGTAGCTGTACACAACTGTTGGTAACTGCTAAGAAGCACAGCCAAATTGATTTAGCTTCCTAAACTAGGAGATGTTGCCTTACCTCTGGGAAGCCTGACACTGTGGAATACATTGGCTGGGCTTAACTGCTCAAAAAGTTGAGATTTGCTGATGGATGTTTTTCTTTTGTTAACTGAGAGAAGGTGACCTAGCACATTTGGGGACAGAGTAACTCCTGAGAAAAGTTCTAACATGTTGTAGCTCTACTGGAATTCAGTATCTCTTTCTTTGTTCAGGTAAAATTGAGGTTTGACAAGTACCTGAAGGTCTTCTCTCTGCTCTTGCCTCTCACCTTGGGATCAGGGAGCACTGAGATTTGACAAGTAAGCATGCTAAATTATGCATCCTGTTACGAGGGACAACAGATATGGCTGTCACCTGAGTCATAATTTTGGGTCCTGAGTATGGCGGCAATTTTTGTAGTTTTATGTTCTTGAATATACTTATTAATGTGTCTCATCACTAAATGGCTATATCTTTAAGATAATACGATCAATTACATATACCTCATAGAATCTTTTTTTTTTTTTTTTTTTTTTTTGGTATTGAGGACTGAACCCAAGGCATTCTAAGTTACCTCAATAATTTTATTTTTTATTCTGAAATAGGGTCTTGAAAAGTTGCTTAATGTCTTGCCAAGTTGCTAAGGTTGGTCTCAATTCTGTGATCCTTCTGCTTCAGCTTCCTAAGTACTGGAATTATAGGCATGCTCCACCACATCCACCTCACAGAGCGTTTAATGATACAGGTTGTGTGAACTGCTATGCATTAATTTTTTTTTACACTAAAATCATCATTGCTTAAAATAGCTATACTGACATTATGTTTGTTTGAGTTTGCAGATTGATAAGAGAAATTCTTATGGGTAGACAGAGGAAGCAAGTAATATTCTTCAAATAATTCTACTACCTCCATTTATAAATCAGTGGAAACTGGTATCTATGATCAGCAATTTTTGGAGATCTCTTTATTTGTACAGACAGCTAGAATTTACCTCTACAGAACTGGTTGGTGGTAGTATCCATTTCCTTTGGCCCAAATTCCAACAAAACTAGTTAGCATATAAAAAGATGTTCTGCTAATGATGATTGATAATTCAGGACATATTTATAGAAGAGGCAGATAAGGTCTGGTTAAAATAATCATCTATCTGAAATGGTTTATATGAAGTTTTCCTGGAAACAAAGTAAGTAGCTCATCTGGCAGAGCCCAGTGCCGATGTTATAGCTACTTAAAATCCTCTCATGATCTCCAAACTATCACATCTGTATTTATCAAGGAAGCAAGGTAAACTATTGGTTTGGAGCATGGTAGCTGAATCAGATTAACTTAGTTCACATTACAACCCTGTCAGTCAATAGTTGTGTCACCTTGGACATGTTACTTAACCTCTGCTCTGGCATTTCCTCACCAACATCATTTAACCTTATATTACCTGCCTCATACAGCTGTTGAAAGAATTAAATGTCATTGTACTTTTAAAACACTTAGAATAGTACCTGAGAAATGGCATACACTTAATAAACTCTTCACTATCTTAATACAGTGGCACCTCAGATGAAACTTACTTCTACACACCTACTTTCTATAGACTGAACAACTTTAAATTGTAGTACTATTCCAAAATATCAACAATAATAGCAGTAATAATGATAGTTAGCAGCGAATGAACACAAACTATGCCTTAAGCATTTTTTTTTTTCTGAGGTACTGGGGATTGAACTCAGGGGCATTCTACCTCTGAGCTATACCCCCAGTCCTATTTTTTAATCTTTATTTTGAAACCGAGTCTCACTAAGTTGCGGAATGCCTCACTAGGTAGCTGAGACTGGCTGTGAACCCGAATCCTTTGGTCTCAGCCTCCCTAATGCTGGGATTACAAGCATGTGCCACCACACCCGGCTTGCCTTAAGCATTTTTAAGGATATATAAATATATATGTGCATTATCTTATTTAATCTTGCTTTCTTTTGAATGTTAGTTGGTAAATCTTGTTTAGATGGGAAAGCATAGTGTTTGACGGTGGACATAGGTCAGTATAGCTGTAAACTTGATGTTCCTAACCACTAGCTAGTTTATTCCACAATATTCTGCCTCCAAATCCTCAGTCTAGAGCATTGCATCTCAGGTTTACTGAACTTCCATAAACTTTTTTTAGAGTCAAATGAGCCCTTAGTTTGGGGGAATGGTGATTAATATGGCTGATTTTGCATTACTTTGACTACCTTGAATATATTTTGGAGTTCTTCATCCACTTACCTCTCATATATATATTGTCATTGTTTTCTTCTCTAAAATTATCTTGTCAGCTGGATGTGGTGTTGCATTACTGTAATCCCAATACTTGGGAGGCTGAGATAGGAGAATCACAGTTTCTTGACCAGTCTCATAAACTTAGCAATACCTTATTTCAGAATAAAAAAATATATAATAGGGCTGAGGGTGTGGCTTAGAGGTAGAATGCTTATGGGTTCAATCCAGGACTGCATACAAAAAAATTATCTTCTCTATTGTCTCTTTAAAAATTAGCATCCCTCACTGTTTATTAGTAGATAAAAGCTGATCTCTTAGTTGTTCGTGTTAGCTTTTCATGGTCTCCTTTCCTCCTATTTCAGCTTGACAACACAGCTGGTTAATGAGTAAAATATTAATATGCATTCAATGTCACTCCAGGTTTCAGCTTGCTAAATAAATTGCCTAATTTAATTCTCACATACCAAATATGTAACCCAGGGGCTGAATGTGAACATTATTTCTTTTTTACAGATGGGACAACTGAGACACAGAGACATAGATTAACTAGGACAGGGTCACATAGCCAATAGGTAGTAGAAAGAAGGTTTATGCTCAGGGAATTGGGACTTCACACCTGCAAAGTGGACATCATATATAGAGTGGGAGGCGGCATATAAACAGGAATCACTCTTTAATTTAGAAGTCAGAAACACTTCCCTGGTGAAGTTTGTGCAAAGAAGAATCTATCTTGAGTAGAAATTCATTCATCAGGTGGGAAAGAAAACAGAATTTTTGCTAAAGAGAACCACATAGGTGAATGAGAGAAAGAGGGAGAGGGAGGGAGAGAGAGAGAGACAGAGCCTTGTAAAGTATGTTAAGAATACTGAGAAGATACTACATTTTTAAACAGAGAAGTGAGTAGAATATTGCTATTGGCAATTAAGGGAGTGGCTCACACTGGTTGGAAAGGGCGTACAAATAAGGAAGGCCTGGAGGCAGGGAGGTCAGGTAGGAGTGTGTGTCAAAAGGTGTTTGATGTGAGCAGATGATACACTGATGCTGAGCAGTGGCTGTGGAGATGGAAAATAGTAGACAGACACAGTGATGTTTTAAGGCAGAACTGCCAAGACTGGATATGGTGAGGAAGATAATTATTAAGTCAAGATAATTATGTTTGTTTCTTTTTTTTTCTGTGTGTGTGTGTGTGTGTGTGTGTGTGTGTGTGTGTGTGTGTGTGTGTATGTGGTACTGGATATTGAATCCAGGGGCATTCTACTTCTGAGATACACCCCAGCTCTTTATGTTTTTTTTTTTTTTTTCTTGTGAATCAGAGTTTTACTATGTTGCTGAGGGCTTCGCTAATTGCTAAGTCTGGCCTCCAACCAGAGATCCCCCTGTTTCAGCCTCCTAAGTACATGAGCCATCATGCCTGGCTTGCTTACTTGATTTTACTTGAGCAATCATTTATTAAGATACCAGGTTGGATTGGGAGGTGGGAGGTATGACATATGATGAATGCAGTTTTCGATAAGTTTAAGGAACTCTGACAAAGACCATATGGAAAGATCCAACAAATGGCTGTGGAGTTGTTTCACTCGCTCTATTATAATTCCTTTCTGTCCAATTCACAATCTACACTCAGGCCCTAGAGCAGAAGTGGTAGTTCACCAAGGAAGGCTTATGTTATGTTCACCTACATGCTCAATGGGTTGTGGCTTACTGTGGAAGCTCTATCACAACACACATGCCTGGCCACTAAGGCAGAGAATTAAGTGACTCAGACCCTCTTTACTAACATGTGCACCTGAAAGTGACACATCATTTAATGTATCTAAGCAGGTCACCTTGCTGTACCTAATTTTGTAGGACAGGTAAGATCAGTGTTTGTTTAGAATAATATCCTTCCACCATTAACTACATTATTATGTGAGACTATAATGCACCAATAGAAGTATTACAATGTACAAATACAAGAAAATTAAAACATAATGAAGGGAAAAATAAAATAATATTCTTGTTTATTGGGACTAACAATAACCATAAATAACATGATGGAGTTGGGATTAAGATGTGTAGGTTAAAAAATAATGTTATGTCCACATAAGTTTTCAGTAACATGTATAGGAGGGAGGAAGGAGGTGTAGGGACAGGGAGACAGAGAGAAATTCACTAAGCGTTGCATGCATGCATTTTTCTATCTCCTTGAGTCTTTTGATGGTATACAATTACATCACAGCACTAAAAGCATACTACCAATATATGAATGCACTGACATTAATGTTGGGAGTTCATAAGGCCAATCTGGAGTAGAGATACCTTCAAAACTCCACCCAAACATTTTCATATCTAATGCTCACTTTGTCACCCTGAATCTTCAATTTCGCTCTAGATTTAGCCCATCTGTCTGTCCACTATCTGTAGGTGTCCACTCTGTGTAGTACATTTACACTCGTCTCACTGTGTTCCATCATATATTTTTCTTTGATTTTACTATTGGACTCTATGGTCTTTGAGGGCAAGCTCATTTCTCAGATAGCAAAGTATTCCAAGTCTTTAGAATAGTGGCTATCTTATTTATGACACCCAATACTTATCTTCTTTTTTTAATGGAAGCTCTTTTTTTCCTCTCCATAATATTTCTTCCTTGATCAAAAGATGTACAAGAACAGGAAAAATACATGCCCATAAAGACTCTACTATAAAGATTTCAGTGGTTCATCAAAACAGTCTTCTAAATTCAATTCAGTTGAAGTAGCAACCCGCCGTGGCAGTTCACAAGGGGCATGTTGTATACTCCTTTTTATTTGATGAGATAATGAGTCATCTCTCCCTGTATCTTCCCCACAGTCCCGCCTCCATAATCTCCCAGCTGCCACTTCACCTCTTGTCCCTTCCAGATCTGGCTCTCTTCCTGACATCCCCTTACATTTCTGCTCCACTGAAACAGGAAGACATAAATCCAGTTCCAGCAGAAAGCACAGAGACGGAACCGGAGCAACATTTTGGTTAAGCAGATTGAGTGTTACATTGCCTGTGACTTGTGAATGCATCTGTTCAACTGGGCCTTTTGTTGAATTAAAATTTATTGAAGCCAGGTCAGCAAAAGTTGGTGAAGTCAGGCTTTCAGCAAAGATGGAAAGACTGTACTGAACAGAAGACTTCATGTGGTGGTCTTTATTGAAAGGCTTATTTATTCTTTATGTACAGAGAAATATGCATGTGTCACATAAATAGATTAGTATCATTAATAATGTTTTAATGTTGATCAGTCAGAACTTGTCAACAGCAACTCTTACCTCATAATTACAGGTACTAAAGCAGTTACTCACGATGCATCAAACACTTTGGTAAGTTTAAAAACAGAGCCTTTATCACTTAAGTCCCTTTTCCCACCTGGAGGAGACTCTACTCCAGTCACATTGCTGACATCTTGAAACAGCCCTATGCTAAGTCTCTCTCCCAGAGAGTATGTCATTTATGATTGGAAGACAGACAATGTTCCCCATTTCTCAGGTACAAAAGTTTATTTGTTTCAAGTTATTAAATACCAGAGATTCAGTCTCTTCCTCCCCTCTTCACCCTGCAAAGCATTGATTGCGGGCAGCTTTCAACTTTGCCTGAGACCTTTTCTTGCCCTCTGGATGCTATTCAAAGGCCTGAGGTTGTGGGGACCATAGCAATGGGACTTTGCAATGCTAAACTAAACTGCATTGTTCAAAGACTTTAAGGTAAATAATATAATGTTTGTTTTCAAACCGTCTAACTCCTACACATGTATACATACACACACACATACACACACACACACATATATACACATATATATATATACATACATACATATATACTGAGGATTAAACCCAGGGGCATTCTGTCTCTGAGCTATACCTCTATAACTGCATCTTATTTTAGATTGAAACAAGGTCTCTCTCCATTGCTAAAGGCCTCACTAAGTTGCTAAGGCTAGTTTCAAACCTGCACTCCTCCTGTCTGAGCCTTCTAAGTGTCCTGACTCTGTTTCTTACTGTCACTGTGATATACAAACCATGGGTTAATGCTGAAGGAAACACAGAGCAAAGTACAACATCCATGGAGGTCCTCAGTAATGAATGTGTATAACATCCATATACTAGTGAGGGGTTGGTATAGCAGAATCCAGGGTTTTGGAAGACTGGGGATAGAGGCACCATAAAGAAAGTGGCATGATGTAAGACTAGAAATAAAGGCTACAACTTGACTATAACAGCTTTTGCTTTCCATGCAGAGAACATTGGGTGTTGTATTTGACTGATAATAGGAATAATAAAAACAGATACTATTTATTGAACTTTATTTATCAAGAACTCTACTAAGTTTCTTATACATTCTCTCTAATTTTCTAATCAATCCTAAAATATAACTGCAATTATTCTCCCATTATTGGTGGGGAAACTAAAAAAATCAGAATGAGTCATAACTTTTCTAGGAATTACTGAAGATCTGACAAGAGAACAACCACATCTTACTTTGAGAGAATGAAGGAGTTTCATAGAAAATGAGATAGTTGAGGTCAACCTTGAATAACTGGAAGTATTTGAAGATGAGAATATGAGAAGATGTAACTCTGGTCTTAGGAAACAATCTATGAGAAAACATGGAGATAGAAAATTTATAAGGTACTGAAGAGTTTGGTGAGAATGACAACCTAATATGTAACCCTGGAATTTTGTTGTAAGGTAAACTGCAAGATGAAAACTTGCTCAAACCTATTCTTCTGAATCTGTATACATTTCCTCTTTCCACCTTGAGGTATAGGCTCCGTGGAGGAATTTTAACAAGGTTTTCTATAACTGAATTGGGTGAACATCTAAAAAAACAGCTGTATCTTTATCAAAAGACAACATAATATTAATTTCTCACCGGTACTGGGAACTCATGTAAAATGTATGGGCTGATTTTTAATTTTCTCTAGTGCAGGTGGCATGCTGGGGTGGGCGCGGGGGTGTGCGAAGGGAGGAAGTTTGTAGCGGAATCAGTTAAGGCACACAGACCCATGCATAGAATGACCTTGCTTGCATGCCAAACTTCAGGCGGAACAATAATGAGAAGGTAGCAGAACTAATCAATTTGGAACCGGGCCCATTCCCTCCGTCACTAGGGCCACTTAGAATGCAGGCAGTGTCCCTAGCTTTTCCTCAAGCTTGCCCTTTGAACACAAACACAATGCTTTCTCTTACATAACACAACAGAAAACTGTAGATTTTCCATCTAACATAGAGGCAGAATTGTTCTCTTTGCAATACAACTATTATTCTTTACATTATCCTTTCTCTTCTTCAATATCCCCCTTTCA